>OY992884.1:99690069-99785069 GCA_963921405.1 Cepaea hortensis
GTGTGGGGATGTGTGGGTGTGTGGATAGGGGTATGCGTTTGAGCCGCATATGGGTTGAGGTGTGTGGGTGTTGTTGGGTAGTGAGATTTGTGGGTGTTGGTGGGTTGTGTGGATGGATGTGTGGGGGTGAAAGTTGGGGTGTAGGAATGGGTGTGGGGGATGTGTGTATGGGTGGAGGATGTGTGTATGGATGGGTGCGAGTGATGTGTATATGGGTGGAGGATATATGTGGGTGGGTGGGGATGTCTGGGTGGTTTGGGGGAAGTATGTGTGGGTGGTGGGGCTGTGTGGGTAGGGGATGTGTGTGGGTTGACTGGGGATGTAAGGCGGGTGGGGAGAAGTGTATTGTGTGTGGGTTTCGGATATGTGTGTGGTGTGTTGGTGGGGGATGTGTGCATGTGAGTGGTGGGGGCATGTTTGTGTTGGGTGGGTGAGGATATGTGTGTTGGTGGGGATAGTGTGTGGTGTGTGGGTGGGGAGTGTGTGATGGGTGCGGGGAATGTGTGTATGCGTTGGGATAAGTGGGGTGAGTAGGGGGTGTGTGGGTGGTTGGGGGGAAGTATGCGTGGGTGGTTGTGGTGTGTGCGTGGGGTGTGTGCGTGATGGTGTGGTGTGTGTTGTGGTGAGTGGCCTGTGGGATGTATAGGGGGTGAGGAGTGTGTGTGTGTGTGTCGGGGCGGTATGCGTGAGTGGGTGGAGGATGTGTGTGGGTGAGGGTATGTGTGATCGAAAGATGTTTGGTTGGGGGTGGGTGGTTGGGGGGGGGGGGGGGTGCGTAGTGGAGGGATGAATGGTGAGTGAGTGAGTGTGTATTGGTGGATGGGTGGGGAATGTGTGTGGGTGGGGAAAGGTGTGTGGTGTGTTGGTTGGGGATATGTGTGTGGTGTGTGGGGGTGGGATGTGTGTGTGGGTGGGGGTTTGTGTGGTTTGTGGGAGGGGGTATGTGCGGGGTGGGTGGGTGAGGGTATATGTGTGGTGTTGGGTGCGGATATTTGTGTGGTATGTGGGTGGGGATATGTGTGTGGTATGTAGTGGGGGATATGTGTGGGATGTGGGTGTAGGATGTGTGGGTGAGGGATATGTGTGTGTGTGCGTGGGTTGGGAATTTGTGGTGGGTTGGGCGATTGTGTGGTGTGCGGGTAGGTGATATGTGTGTGTGTGGGAGATTGGGTTAGGGCATGTGTGGGTGGGTGGAGGATGTATGTGTGGGTGGTGGGTGTGTGTGAGTGGATTGGGGATGTATAGGTGGTTAGGGAGATGTGTGTGGTGTGGGTAGGGAGATGTCAGTTGGTGTGGATGTGTGTGTGTATGGTTTGGGAATGCGTGAGTGGATGCGCGATGTGTGGGTTGGTGGGGGATGTGTGTGTGTGGGTGGGGAGTATGTGGTCGATGGAAGTGTGGTTGGATGGGTGGCTGGGGAAGTGGTTGGGTAGAGGATGTGTGGGGTGGGGGATGGGTGTGTGGGTTATGATGTGTATGTGGATGGGCGCCGGATGTGTGGGTTGGGGGTGTTGTTTGGGTTGTGAGGTGTTTTGGGTTGGGGGAAGCCGGTGAGGGCAGTGTGTGTGTGGGTGGAGGATGTGCGGGAGGGGGATGAGTCGGTTGGTGGGGTATGTATGTGTCCCTGAGTGTGTGTGTGTGTGTGTGTGTGTGTGTGAGTGGGGTAATGTGTGGGGGGAGATGGGCCTCATAACATGGTAATATGCCTTATTTATGTTTACAACATTCATTTCACATTGTGTTTTTTTTTCTTCCTATGTGAATGTATAATGCTCTTGATGAACGAAAGGATGAGTGATTGGAAGGGCCGAATGTAAGGCGGGCCTGCGTGCCCAATTTGTGACCCTTTTAAAATAAAGTTGATTTGACTTGATTTGGTTACGTCCTGGTGCAAAGTAGGGCACGTGATGACAACTGGATCTGGAAGAGGCCTTGAAAGTCGAACATATTATGCAAATAAATGAAAGAGAGAGTTTTCATCTCATCTCATCTCATCATGTTCCTCTTGTACCTTGCGGTGTCGAGGTGAAGTATAACAGTGGGAGAGTGCCCGCTTATGGGGCTTCATGTATCAATATTCCCATGGACTGTGTTATTCCCTGCGTCCATCGTTTACGTGGTCGGCCTCTTCCTCTGCTTCCCTCTGGTCTGTACATCATTGCTTGTTGTTGTATACTGTTAGTTGGTAACCTACTTGCTGAGAGAGTTTTCTATAGTCATATAATGGGAGGAGACACATTAGAGATCATCGTGACAAAATTGAACGATCAGCGGTAGATGTGATAATCCAAATGATGATAATAATCCCAGTGATGATGATGATGATGATGATGATGATGATGATGATGATGATGATGATGATGATGATGATGATGATGATGATGATGATGATGATGATGATGATCCCAGTGATAAGGATAATCCCAGTGATGAGGATAATCCCAGTGATGATGATAATCCTACTGATAAAGATAATCCCAGTGATGAGGATAATCCCAGTGATTAGGATAATCCCAACGATGAGGATAATCCCAGTGATGAGGATAATCCCACTGGTGATAATAATAATAATCCCAGTGATGATGATGATAATCCCAGAGATGATAATAATCCCAGAGATTATGATAATCCCAGAGAATCATGAGGTGAGTAAAATTACCCCAGTGAAGGACAGGACACACACTTAGAAAACCTGGGAACAATATAATTTGACATACTCTTGTCTGGAAAACACCTAGAGAAGAGAATTACAGAGATGGATACTATTTTGAGGACATGTGGGGAGTTGCTGGAGATAGAAAAAGATAGAATGACTTGGCTTTCCTGGGGAAATTACAAGACGACTAGGTCTGAAACCAGTCATGCACTTCATTAAAGAACAACATATTAAATGATTTAGCCACCTCACAAGAATGTCCTGGTACCATCTGCTGCAAACAGCTACATTGAAGAATATCATCTTCATCATCCAGTGCTTGCCAGCTGGCGTGGGTGATCATGCCTCTCTACATATTGCGATCTCCGGCGCCATGGATCAGTTCGTGTGTTGACTCCCTTCCGTGCCATGTCACAAGACTGTCAAGAAATTTCTCACGCTGTCTTCTTCTAGCTCTCTTTCCATAAATCTTTCCGTTTGTCACAACATATTCCAGTTTTTATCTTCTCGCGATGTGGCCCCCCAATAAAATATGTTGACTGCTTTTTCTGATATTTGTGATAAGTTATCTTTAAGTTGTCTAACTTCCCGCAAAATGTCTAGATTGCTCAATTTATCTGTCCAGTTAATTGACAGATTCTTCAATAAAGAAGAAAACAGAGGTTAGCATTGCAGACACAGATGAATAATATTGGGAGAAAATAGAGAGACCTATAGGAGATAGCAAACGATACAACAGCTTTGTGTGGATTAGTTGATGGCATATGCCACAATAGAGGATAAAGGGCAGAAGTATATCAGCAGTGTTCTTCTTTTTTGTCCGTGGCATTCTAAGAATTTATCTGTGATATTTAACAGATATACAAAACACTGATCAGACCAGTTGTGCTGTATGGCTCTGAAACCTGGAGTACAACGAAAGGAGACGAAGCCATGTTACAAACCTTTGAGAACAAAATTTTAAGACGCATCTTTGGACCCATTAGGGATACACAAAGTGGAGAGTGGAAAAGAAGAAGTAACAAAGACATTTATGATATGTTTAAGTCCCCGCTAATCACTGGTATCATGAAGGCTAATAGACTACAATGGCTGGGGCATATAGAAAGAATGGAAGATAATAGGGAAACAAAACTCGCTTACACTCAGGAAATAAATGACCGTAGACCCCGAGGTAGACCAAGAAGACGGTGGAGAGATAATACATATACAGACCTACAAGCACTTGGAATCAACGACTGGCAAGAGAGGGTCCACCAGAGAGACGAATGGAGACGGATTGTATCTGCAGCAAAGAACCTCAATGGCTCGGAACGCTGAAGAAGAAGAAGAGGAAGAAGAAGAAGAAGAAGAAGAAGAAGAAGAAGAAGAAGAAGAAGAAGAAGAAGAAGAAGAAGAAGAAGAAGAAGAAGAAGAAGAAGAAGAAGAAGAAGAAGAAGAAGAAGAAGAAGAAGAAGAAGAAGAAGAAGAAGAAGAAGAAGAAGAAGAAGAAGAAGATTTAACAGATTCAGCTTTTTTTTTTAGAAGGGCTCGCAGTTCCCAGAGGGGCCAGAGCCGCCCCATTAGATCCCCACGTCCATGTGTGCCGGGTGATCATCCCTCAGATACTACACTTTGATCTTAGCCAATAGGCCGAGAAAAGCTTTAACCGATTCAGTGCCAAACAAAAAGTAGGCTTGGGCCTCATATGGTACACATTCAATGAACACGTATTATATGGTCAAGTTCCTTTCTCTGAGCATTGAAATTGCGGAAAATACCACGAAACACAATAAATAAAACGATGGTTGTGGTATGGCGATATATCGTCTATCTGTCCTAATGGGCGGTCACACTTGGCGGTTTAGTATCCTTCGGCGCTTCTTTTTTTTTTTTTTTTTTTTTTTGTTTGCATGTCCTTTACAGGAGATCGCTGTCAACACCAGCATCTTTCAGCTGTATGTTGATTTCTTGGCAAGATTACGCTCAGTAGTTTGCCATTGCTTTCTGAGCGGCCGGCTCACACACCCCGTAAGTTACCGATGCGATTTGAACCACTGCTGATTCTCACCGTCATCAAGTTACCGACGAGAGTATACGAGATTATGGAGACAAGTCATAACCTCTAAGCCACGAAGCCGGCATCCTTCGGCGCTGAATCAGTTAAATTCAAGAGGCCCTAATTTGTACTTTAACAATTGCTAAATAGTCATTGACCGCCCTCTTAGAAATATCTAAACAGACAAACATGACAATACATTCATGGGAAATATGACAAGTAACTATGTGACTAAATTGATATTCGAATCCTAACCATATTTAAAATACGCCCTCGCTGTGACATATAAAAAAGAACTATACTCAAAATCTGTTCAGTAAACATACTCAAATCATCATGAAGTCATAAAATGACAGTCATCATGAAGTGTTAAATTGTCTCCCCGTAAACACACTTCAGCCAATCAGCGACAGACCTATAAACGGTACGAGTAATGAGTCAAGAGAGTCCGAATGAATACACGAACTGGGACGCAGAGGTGTTTCCAAGGCACCAGGGCCGGGTTATATACTGGCCAAGACCTATTGACACGTCCTCGTCGAGCGTCCTGGGCAACAGGTCCCTTCGGGGTCCTGGCTAAAGTCAGTAGGATCGCCGATTCCTCCGAAGTCGGAGAGTGTCTGCCTGTACGGCGAGGAACCACCAGTCTGCACACCAATAAGCCAGACATGGGACAACGGATACTCACGCAAAACTCAGGTCCTGTATGACATCACACTGATGTTGGACAACAGGATGCCTTCATCCGACATACAGGACTTCGCGTTGGAGCTCAAGCCAACGAACACAAGCAAGCAAGCAATACACGAACTGTGATCAAATCCTTTAAAAAAAAGTCTTAAAAGTCGAGAGAATCGACTTCATTGTACCGGGTTTAAACAAATATGGCTCGGTCTTTTTCCGCAGAGCAACTTGCCGAAAGCATCGTACAATGCACGAACTTCGTAGCTCCAGCGACGACCCCCAGGAGTCTCCTAGAAAAATGAACTCGTGAACCGAAATATGTATCCCGGAATCGAATCCACAACCTTCGGAGCGTGAGGCAAACGGCTTGTGGCGATCAAATCCGGTATACTCCATCAAAGACGTGTTCAGCCGGTCCGGACAGTGTGATATCAGTGAAGACAGTTGCCTGGTTGAACACCGCTTTCTTGACATGATCGACCTTAAAGGTTACCACTAGGTTTCCACCTGGCATTTTAATTCTTCTCACTTGCAACGGACTCGTTTTTCTGTCGTCATCGATGACATTTTCAGCCAGCAGTTCTTTCGCGCTCCCAAATTCAGAATCCATAAGTAAATTCATATCCACAAAGGCTGTGTTTTCAGTTGTACCGTTACGATTTCCCACATAAATTAGCTGGTTTTCTTCTGCCTCCCGTTTAATATAATCAGCTATGGCAACAGCCACACATCCAGTTCCGCAGGCCAAGGTCTCATTTTCAACACCCCTTTCATAAGTTCTAACAAAGAGAAACTGACCATCAGAATTCGCATTCGCTGCTACACAATTGTCCTTTTCTACTCCACTCTTGTAATAATCTTCTTGTCGAAATTTTCCGTCATCATCATCGGAATGGACAAATGAAGACATTGTCTTGGGATTTTCGTTGATTTGCTTACCTAAATTTCCACCTCCGTTCTCTACCTCTTTGTTTCGCATGATTTCTTCTTCCTGACCTTTTAACAATCCGTTATATTTGGCAACAAAGTTAATATTACATCCTTCTTGGCCGTATAACTCGTACCTGAGTGTCCTCCCCTCCTTTACCACGTCGAAATCTTCAATTTGAGAAGATACATAAGCTATATGATGTGGGGAGCCATTATCTAGGTACATATTATCATTATCATACATTTTTATATGTTCAAACTTTACATCGTTCATGTCCACACTATACACATGGCTACATCTGCTGGACTCTGTCCAGCTACCGTCACAAACCCCACCAATGTGGATTCCATCGCAAGCTTCAAAGGAGAGCCTTTTAACATCTTCTTCTAGATCCCCCTCACAACATCCTTGCTGATTTGTATCACCATTTGTATTGTCCATTGTATGTGTACTATCTTTGTTGGTTTCAAGATGGCAACGTTCTTCCGCCAACACACTTTCCCTACCAGAGAGGGTTCTGTGTAAAAATCCGGTATTCTTATGTTTGATGCCAATTTTCAAAGCAAAGGCCACAGCGCAACGAGATCCATTGCCACACAACGACCCCACTTTCCCGTTCGAGTTGTAGTAATCGAGTTTGAAATCAGCTGTATCGCTGGACCTTATTTCTAACAGACCGTCAGCCCCAATTCCAAAATGGCGGTCACACATTATCTGGCGATGGTCATCTTCCAATATGATTATGCCTTTCCGGTTGTCAATAGCAATGAAGTCATTTCCGGCGCCATGGTATTTCGAAAAACGAACCTCCATATGAATTTCCTGGTGAAATAAAATACAAATAAATCAAACAAATAATTGCAACACTCATTTATTAATGAAAAAAATAATAACTATATTATGCCATAATTATGCCCTTAATTGGTTCAGTACCAACTAAAAATTAGGTATTGACCAAACATAATACACAATCAAATAAACAAGTATTATAGTGTAACTGTCTGCACTGAGCATTAAAATTGCGCAATATACACGGAACAAAACAAATAACAATGACCAAACATGAAACACAATCAAATAAACAAAGTATTACAGTATAAATGTAGTTTAGTGAGCATTACAATTGTCGTGACAACTGGAAAGATCAAGGGAAAGAGAGGCAGAGACAGACCAAGAGAAATTATGCTGGATGGACTGAGACGATGACAGTGGAGTTTATCCAGAACACCAAAGACCGAAATCTATAGAGAGACATGAACGCCTACGCCAGCTGGCAGGGTACTTGATGATGATGGTGATGATGATGATGATGATGATGATGATGATGATGATGATGATGATGATGATGATGATGATGATGATGATGATGATGATGATGATGATGATGATGATGATGATGTATAGTATATAAAGTCCATTTTTTAAACTTAATTTAAGACATTGTAGGAATTAAAACAACCGGAATATAAAATTATAAACTCACTTAGGACAAAAATCACACAGCTGTATCTCGCAGGTTTTTCTGGGAGCTACTAATTGATTGTACACCGGAATCAAAGTCTACGCTGGCTCGTGTCGAGATACAACCACACACCAGTGATTCTCAAACTTGTGTCAGGACACAACCACACACCAGTGATTCTCAAACTTGTGTCAGGACACAACCACACACCAGTGATTCTCAAACTTGTGTCAGGACACAACCACACACCAGTGATTCTCAAACTTGTGTCTCTGCAGCAATTTCTACACACACATATGACTGCGATATCCAATATTGATACTTATGAGAGACCGGCGCAGTGGCGAAGAGGTTACAGGTGCAATTAGTAATTCTCGCATATTGCGTTCAAAACATAGCTAAGCTGGCCATTTGACAGAAGAGCGCCTTGCTTTGGTTTTCATACAATAGTTAAAGTATAAATAAAATTAGTGGATCTGCCGTAAAGCTGTTGAAATGTAAACAATATAAAATAATACAACCGACCAGTACATCAATCAATCAATAAACCAATCAATCAAACAATCAGTCAACCGGTCAATCTATCAATCAATCAACATAAAACAAAGCAAATATCGAGTCCTGGAACATTTTATAAATTCATTCTCGAAATCCTAGGAATATGACGACTACTGGTAGCCTGAATATACCGAAATTGAAATGTTGTTTGTCCATCAAGAATGATGATGACCATTTATTGCATCCAGTAGGTTGGGTGAAGAATGACTTTCGCAATGAGTTGGATTGATTGATTAATTGATTGATCTAGAAACCGACATCACAGCATTCGGGGCATTCCCATAGGCGCTCCGTCCCCATCCTCAGCAGCCAGCGAAGAGTTCTAACACCAATAGTACCAGTAGCAATCTGATTATATGACCGTCTCACCTTTCCTCTGAGCGTCAAGTGTCGGCATATACTATATCTTTACAGAAAGAGTGCTTGTAATGGTGGCGTCTCAAATAAATGAAGATATTGACTACAGGAAACTCATTGCAAAACAAACTGCTTTGAGTCAGTTATTTGATTGGGCCGTCACATTTTGTAGTCCTGAGAGCACGGGTGAATAGGTGGTCAGTCTTTTTCTATGTGTGAAGCTCAAGACCTCAAGTATTTGTCTTTCCATTCCATCACTTACACGGAGTGACAGATAAAGGTTAATTCGTGGTTCATACTGCTGCATATGTGTGCGAATATAAAGTATATAATGAATTTGATTATAGTTTGGAAGGGCTGCGCAAATTCGTCGACCTCACTCTCTCGCCTGCGTCCATTTGAATCCAGTAGCAAGACAAGTCAAGACGACTGGAGACGGACACAGATGCAGTGGAACGTCAGTGATGAAAACTCCACTATGAAGCAAGCGGGATAGGAGGCTTCTGGTCATCAGAAGGGGACCCTTTCAGCTCTGTTACATTCCGGACACCCTCAAGGGGCGGACCTACCTGGGTCATGATTACAGGGTGCTTTTACTTTTCTTCTGCCGTACGCTCGCACCCCGCCTTCCAGTTTTCAGAATCGATCAGCTTAACTAGAACACGATCGCAAATAATACAATGGACGTTGCGGCCAAAGCCTTCATCGGCACAGAAACAAAACACACACACTGTACATGAATATACTCTTCATCACTTATGAACACACACACACACACACACACACACACACACACACAAGCTGCCTATCTGTTTCCTTGTTATGGACATAAGACGTGCATGGTTTTACGATTGTAGGTACCTCTGCTTCATTTGTAGCATTGTGACATTTAGTTGGGCTTTTTATTACTGCCAGTTGTTGTATTTAGCAATGACAAATTACCCAGATTCCCAGTGTGTGGTTATAACAATGCTTCCAGTTTGGAGACTTGTAATAGTTTCTTGCAATTATCCCACAGATACGCTGTATATGCCGGGGCCCATAAGGGAAGCAAAGAATAGCAACACTGTAGCCTACCACGCATGTCGTAAGAGGCGGCTAAGGGGGCTTGATGGTTCCGTCGCCCTGCTACTGAGTGAGTGCGTGGCGCGACACTGTGAGCTGTGAGTTTCGTGTGAAATGCTTTTGAATCTGCCCGAGGTTTATTGGAACGTGACTGCATGTTCGGAGCGATGGCAGATGGCTATGTCCCAGAGTTTACCGGTTTTTGCCTTATGCAGAAATGCGTGGCTGCTGGGCTTCTGATTGACTGCCACTGCCATCAACGATGAACTATATTTTCGTGGACTGTGTGGGTGAACATCTAGGAAATATCCAGATGGGAAAATGACTGCCGATTCCATCAGAGATGATCTGGGTGTTTCGTTGGGGACTATTGTGTTGACATTCTGGCGGTGGCATTATGCATAGTGTATCTGTGCGGGCTGTTGTTTGTCGAGACTCCTGTCTTTTCCACTTTTCACATTGGGCAGTGGGGAGCATTTTGTGCGATATTCACTGGCACCGGAACGGAGCATAATGGGGACAACCCGTTGCTATGAGGTTGGAACTACGACTAACTAACTAACTAACTCTAAGGAGGGGACGGAGCGCAAAGCAATCTCTCGATCACACTGCCTCTCTGTAATTCGTTTGAGAATCATCACGGGACACGGTATTGTGTTCATTGTTCTGTGCGACACGGGAATGTGTATACTAGTTATGCAGATTACATCTCTCGCGTTCCATGGTCCGCTTACATTCTACAAGGGGCGTTTAGAAAGTAATGCACCACATCGCTTTTCTCAGCTAATAATGAAGACAGAAGCATGAAATTTTGAAAACTTCAAATAAGGCATGTGCACCAAATTGTCTCGTATTCTACCTGTTCATCCCTCGACTAGGGTAACAACTGGTAGTTGCTAGTTATGGTCTCAAATTCAGCATGGCTGAATTGTTAAGAACGAGCATTCTTAAACATCCGGTGTGCTGATACCGAAGTTACGGGTTAAATCTCTACACAGAAAAGTTGGTCTAAAATGTTGACTTCTTTTCCTTGACTTGGGGATGTTAATTATAAGTAACTCTAAAGTAGGAGTGGGTTCGCCTGATGGCGAAGGACACTGGTAATAGGGAAAGCTAAGCCACTCGCAAAATTCAGTCCACTACTACAAGAAGTAGTGTGCATGAACTAAACTTTTCACAAGAAACATCCATAAACATGAGGACTGCGAGAAATGATGTCTCACTTATCTACTATACGCTGTCAATTTATCATTGCTAAATACAACATCTGGCAGTAATAAAAAGTCCAACGAGATGTCACAATGCTACAAATGAAGCAGATTTACCTACAATCATAAAATTATTACCTATAAATATTGACAATGTGGCAAAAATAACGTTAATGTGACGACTGGAGTAATACATTTTCACTTATCTTATCTTCCGAGTTATTTTCTCTTGACTCATTACTCGTACCGTTTATAGGTCTGTCGCTGATTGGCTGAAGTGTGTTTACGAGGAGACAATTTAACACTTCATGACTGTCATTTTATGACTTCATGATGATTTGAGTATGTTTACTGAACAGATTTTGAGTATAGTTCTTTTTTATATGTCACAGCGAGGGCGTATTTTAAATATGGTTAGGATTCGAATATCAATTTAGTGACATAGTTACTTGTCATATTTCCCATGAATTTATTGTCATGTTTGTCTGTTTAGCTATTTCTAAGAGGGCGGTCAATGACTATTTAGCAATTGTTAAAGTACAAATTAGGGCCTCTTGAATTTAACCGATTCAGCGCCGAAGGATGCCGTCTTCGTGGCTTAGAGGTTATGACTTTTCTCCGTAATCTCGTATACTCTCGTCGGTAACTTGATGACGGTGAGAATCAGCAGTGGTTCGAATCGCATCGGTAACTTACGGGGTATGTGAGCCGGCCGTTCAGAAAGCAATGGCAAACTACTGAGCGTAATCTTGCCAAGAAATCAACATACAGCTGAACGATGCTGGTGTTGATAGCGATCTCCTGTAAAGGATATGAAAAATTAAAAACAAATAAAAAAGCGCCGAAGGATACTTCTTCTTCTTCTGCGTTCATCCGGATTTTTTTTTCGGATGTGACTGCATTGTGCCTGTTTACAGCAGAGCTGCGTTCTTGCGCCGTTAGGCCGACACATCCGACTTCTGCGGGCATTTGTTGACCGGGTTAACCTTCCCGGGCGAAGGATACTATACCGCCAAGTGTGACCGCCCATTAGGACAGATAGACGATATATCGCCATACCAGGACCATCGTTTTATTTATTGTGTTTCGTGGTATTTTCCGCAATTTCAATGCTCAGAGAAAGGAACTTGACCATATAATACGTGTTCATTGAATGCGTACCATATGAGGCCCAAGCCTACTTTTTGTTTGGCACTGAATCGGTTAAAGCTTGTATCGGCCTATTGGCTAAGATCAAAGTGTAGTATCTGAGGGATGATCACCCGGCACACATGGACGTGGGGATCTAATGGGGCGGCTCTGGCCCCTTTGGGAACTGCGAGCCCTTCTAAAAAAAAAAAGCTGAATCTGTTAAATCTTCTTCTTCTTCTTCTTCTTCTTCCTCTTCTTCTTCTTCAGCGTTCCGAGCCATTGCGGTTCTTTGCTGCAGATACAATCCGTCTCCATTCGTCTCTCTGGTGGACCTTCTCTTGCCAGTCGTTGATTCCAAGTGCTTGTAGGTCTGTATATGTATTATCTCTCCACCGTCTTCTTGGTCTACCTCGGGGTCTACGGTCAATTATTTCCTGTGTGTAAGCGAGTTTTGTTTCCCTATTATCTTACATTCTTTCTACATGCCCCAGCCATTGTAGTCTATTAGCCTTCATGATACCAGTGATTAGCGGGGACTTAAACAGATCATAAATGTCTTTGTTACTTCTTCTTTTCCACTCTCCTCTCTCTCTCTCTCTCTCTCTCTCTCTCTCTCTCTCTCTCTCTCTCTCTCTCTCTCTCTCTCTCTCTCTCTCTCTCATTTCAGATAGCAACACACACACATATTATCCCAATTTTTCATGTAGTTGTACTGGCGTGTTTGTGTTGTTTGTGAGCTGACGAAGGCTTTTGCCGCAACGTTCATTCTATTACTTCTGATCATGTTCTAGTAAAGCTTATCGATTCTTTTTTGCTTTTTGCTTTTTGCTAAAAAAGCTTCTTGTTAAAATTATTCATTAAAAAGTCGCTTAAAATAAGGGTCGACTTCATAGCACCGGGTTTTATCCCACATGGCTCGGTCTCTTTCCGCACAATTATTCATTCATTGTACATAATATGCTAGCTTGTTAACATTTGACTCTTATCATGTTAACCTGTTCTGCAGCGTGCAGCCAACCACACTTTTATTGATTATTTCATGTAAACTATACCGGCTCTGTGGTGAATGGATTAGGAATGCAATTCGTAATCCCGAACACCACGTTCGAAACACGGCTACGGTCGATTTGTAAGCCGACCACCTTGAGTTGGTATTGCATACAATGAAAAGAGCGCCGGTCGTTCAGAAAGCAATTGCAAACTACTGAATGTAAGCTTGCCCAAGAATCACAAACAGCTAAAAAAAATGTTGGGGTTGACTGCTACGTCCTGTAAAGGAATAGCAACTAACTTTAACTCACTATGCTTCTATTAACTTATCTTACCCAAGCCAGTTGTTACGTAAATTGATTCTACCCCAAACGTTACTTCATCCCATTCTTTCCCATCACGAGAGAGAGAGAGAGAGAGAGAGAGAGAGAGAGAGAGGGGGGGGGGAGGGAGAGAGAGACAGTGAGAGAAAGAGAGAGAGAGAATGTGTAGGCAGAGGCTGTATGATGGAAGAGAGATAGAATTGGAGAGAACGAACGAACGAACGAACGAACAAATTTTATTTTCAAAGGGTTAAGAATTGGGCACGAAGGCCCGTCTAACATTCTGCCCTTCTATCACTCTCTTTCATACATTATTTCATTCACACATCATTCAAGGCTAACAAAGAACAGCAACAATATAAAAGATATGCATTATAAAGGCATGGGCAAAATGCGAACATCAAAACTACACGACACAGTAATATTAGATAATGGTCTGACACTTGTTATTAGCCATGTGGAATATACTGGCCTACAAAAAGGGGACTGGCTGTTATACTAGGGTTTTGTTATTATTATTATTATCTCTATTATTAAGGGGGAAGGTAATCCGTATTGAGATAGTGTTCGAATAATTTGCGATTATATGAATAGGGATTGGTGATGTCTTTGATTTCTTGTGGAAGATTGTTCCACAACTGAGCTGCAGAGTACGTTAAGCTTGTTTTGTATAAGTCAATCCTAGGCTTCGGAATGTGTAGTATATTTAAACGTTTACTGTGTCTAGCATTATATTTAAACAATGGCCAAAGGTAATTTGGTGCATTCCGATGTAGAATTTTGTGAATTAGTTTAGCTTTATTGAAAAGCAGGAGTTTGCGTAATGGTAGTAACTGAAGGCGTTTATACAGGCTAGGATTGTCAGATAAATGTTTGCTATAAATTAGACTCATGGCCCGTTTCTGGAGTGAGTAAAGTCGCTTGGTGTTTGAATTAGAACAACCGTCCCAGATTGTGGAGCGGTAGTCAAAGTGTGTCTGTATATGAGAAGTATAGAATAGTTTCCTTGTGTCCTCATCAAGGAAGTTTTTAATTTTGGCGAGTTGGTAGACTTTTTTCGCTGTTTGTTTAATGAGCGCTTGAACGTGGGAATTAAGAGAGAGAGAGAGAGAGAGAGAGAGAGAGAGAGAGAGAGAGAGAGAGAGAGAGAGAGAGAGAGAGAGAGAGAGAGAGAGAAAAGGGGTATATGTAAACAAAGGCTGAGAAATGGAAAAGAGAATTAGAGAGACAGTTTGTATAGACAAAGACAGAGAGATGGGTGAGAAATTAGAGAGAGAGTGTGTGTAGATAGAGACGAAGAGATATAGAATTATAGAGAGTGAGAGAAAGAGAGGGGGAACATAATGCGTAATCAGACAAAGACAGACACACAAAGAAACAGAAAGAGACGGAGAGAAAGCCGCCGAAAACATTACATTTCTGTTAATAAAAGACATCTTGATCCCAAATTATTCTGTCAACACCACCCACTTAGCTCGACACATTGTAACTAGAACAAAACCGTATCTTCAAACAATGATTCGCATCTTCATGAAAGAAACCCTTTACAGTAAACGAACATAAAAACATTGCAGTTTCTCATTACTTCTCATCTTTTCTCTTTCCTTAAATCGTCGTTTGCATTTGTTTGTCCAGATTGAAACAATAGAAGGAAAACGTGCCAGGAACTATGAAATGTGAACAGTCAAACAGGACCGTTCAATCCATGTCTTATTGCCCTTTGTAAAAATGTAGAAATAGTTGTTTATTTTCATTTTTTTTTTTTTTTTTAAACTTGGTAGTTCTTGCTGTTCATTACGTCTGTTTTTTAATGGGTTTTTAGTGCCAGTTATAATTTTCAAGTGTTCTTTTCTTTCTGTAAATGTGATTGTATGGTCTATCTTTAGATTGAAGATAAGGGATGATATTGATTTTATGATTGAATCAAAGAAGAGGGAGATCATGTTCAAGAATTATGATTTACTGTTAAAGAAACTAAAGCACTGACAGACATTGTGACAGAGACACAAGACAGGTAGGTGGGTAAAATAAGGGATAGACAGACAGAAAAGAAGTTAGGTAGAAAGACTTGAAGGTACGTAGTTGTGTAGGTAAACAGGGAGGTAGTTAGACCGAGAAACACACGGACAGACAGGCGGATAGATAAACAGACAGCCAAATTTTTTTTCTCCGCATATCCTTTACAGGACATTGCAATCAACACCAGCATTTTTCAGCTGCTGTTGATGTCTTGGCAAGTTTTATGTTCAGTAGTTTGCCATTGCTTTCTAAACGACCGGCTCACATACCTCCGTAAGTAATCAACGCAGCTGTTTTGTACGATAGTATACGGGATTACGAGCAACGTTAATCCCTATGCCGGGTAGACTAGCAGATAGATAGATAGATAGATAAGATAAGATAGGATCAATGGATGGATGGATGGATGGATAGATAGATAGATAGATAGATAGATAGATGGATGGATGGATGGATGGATGGATAGATAGATAGATAGATAGATAGATAGATAGATAGATAGATAGATAGATAGATAGATAGATAGATAGATAGATAGATAGATAGATAGATAGATAGATCAGTTTCTCTCTAGAATGCTAAAAATACATTATTATGACTTTTGCCTAGAATGCTAAAGAACCACGTTAATATGGTTTCTCCCTAGAATGCTAAGACCACAATGATATGGTTTCTCCCTAGAATGCCAAGACCACAATGATATGGTTTCTCCCTAGAATGCTATGACCACAATGATATGGTTTCTCCGTGGAATGCCAAGACCACAATGATATGGTTTCTCCCTAGAATGCTGAGACCACAATGATATGGTTTCTCCCTAGAATGCTATGACCACAATGATATGGTTTCTCCCTAGAATGCTAAGACCACAATGATATGGTTTCTCCCTAGAATGCAAAGACCACAATGATATGGTTTCTCCCTAGAATGCTATGACCACAATGATATGGTTTCTCCCTAGAATGCTGAGACCACAATGATATGGTTTCTCCCTAGAATGCTATGACCACAATGATATGGTTTCTCCCTAGAATGCTAAGACCACAATTATATGGTTTCTCCCTAGAATGCTATGACCACAATGATATGGTTTCTCCCTAGAATGCTAAGACCACAATGATATGGTTTCTCCCTAGAATGCTAAGACCACAATGATATGGTTTCTCCCTAGAATGCTAAGACCACAATGATATGGTTTTTCCCTAGAATGCTATGACCACAATGATATGGTTTCTCCCTAGAATGCCAAGACCACAATGATATGGTTTCTCCCTAGAATGCTAAGACCACATTGATATGGTTTCTCCGTGGAATGCCAAGACCACAGTGATATGGTTTCTCCCTAGAATGCTATGACCACAATGATATGGTTTCTCCCTAGAATGCTATGACCACAATGATATGGTTTCTCCCTAGAATGCTGAGACCACAATGATATGGTTTCTCCCTAGAATGCTGAGACCACAATGATATGGTTTCTCTCTAGAATGCTGAGACCACAATGATATGGTTTCTCCCTAGAATGCTATGACCACAATGATATGGTTTCTCCTTAGAATGCTATGACCACAATGATATGGTTTCTCCCTAGAATGCCAAGACCACAATGATATGGTTTCTCCCTAGAATTCTATGACCACAATGATATGGTTTCTCCCTAGAATGCTAAGACCACAATGATATGGTTTCTCCCTAGAATGCCAAGACCACAATAATATGGTTTCTCCCTAGAATGCTATGACCACAATGATATGGTTTCTCCCTAGAATGCTAAGACCACAATGATATGGTTTCTCCCTAGAATGCTGAGACCACAATGATATGGTTTCTCCCTAGAATGCTGAGACCACAATGGTATGGTTTCTCCCTAGAATGCTATGACCACAATGATATGGTTTCTCCCTAGAATGCTAAGACCACAATTATATGGTTTCTCCCTAGAATGCTATGACCACAATGATATGGTTTCTCCCTAGAATGCTAAGACCACAATGATATGGTTTCTCCCTAGAATGCTAAGACCACAATAATATGGTTTCTCCCTAGAATGCTAAGACCACAATGATATGGTTTTTCCCTAGAATGCTATGACCACAATGATATGGTTTCTCCCTAGAATGCCAAGACCACAATGATATGGTTTCTCCCTAGAATGCTAAGACCACAATGATATGGTTTCTCCGTGGAATGCCAAGACCACAGTGATATGGTTTCTCCCTAGAATGCTATGACCACAATGATATGGTTTCTCCCTAGAATGCTATGACCACAATATGGTTTCTCCCTAGAATGCTGAGACCACAATGATATGGTTTCTCCCTAGAATGCTAAGACCACAATGATATGGTTTCTCCGTGGAATGCCAAGACCACAGTGATATGGTTTCTCCCTAGAATGCTATGACCACAATGATATGGTTTCTCCCTAGAATGCTATGACTACAATACAATTATATGGTTTCTCCCTAGAATGCTGAGACCACAATGATATGGTTTCTCCCTAGAATGCTGAGACCACAATGATATGGTTTCTCCCTAGAATGCTGAGACCACAATGATATGGTTTCTCCCTAGAATGCTATGACCACAATGATATGGTTTCTCCTTAGAATGCTATGACCACAATGATATGGTTTCTCCCTAGAATGCCAAGACCACAATGATATGGTTTCTCCCTAGAATTCTATGACCACAATGATATGGTTTCTCCCTAGAATGCTAAGACCACAATGATATGGTTTCTCCCTAGAATGCTAAGACCACAATGATATGGTTTCTCCCTAGAATGCTAAGACCACAATGATATGGTTTCTCCCTAGAATGCTAAGACCACAATGATATGGTTTCTCTCTGGAATGCTAAGACCACAGTGATATGGTTTCTCCCTAGAATGCTAAGAACACAATGATATGGTTTCTCCCTAGAATGCTAAGACCACAATGATATGGTTTCTCCCTAGAATGCTATGACCACAATGATATGGTTTCTCCCTAGAATGCTGAGACCACAATGATATGGTTTCTCCCTAGAATGCCGAGACCACAATGATATGGTTTCTCCCTAGAATGCTAAGACCACAATGATATGGTTTCTCCCTAGAATGCTGAGACCACAATGATATGGTTTCTCCCTAGAATGCTATGACCACAATGATATGGTTTCTCCCTAGAATGCCAAGACCACAATGATATGGTTTCTCCCTAGAATGCTAAGACCACAGTGATATGGTTTCTCCCTAGAATGCAATGACCACAATGATATAGTTTCTCCCTAGAATGCTAAGACCACAGTGATATGGTTTCTCCCTAGAATGCTAAGACCACAGTGATATGATTTTTCTCTGGAATGCTACGAAGACCACACTGATATGACCCATGAACTCAAGAAGAAACTCCAGTGTGTGCTGTGCTACAGAATAACTTCTGACAACAAACCTAGTTCTTCATGAGAACTCAACTGTTGTAATATAACCATCGAAGGTACAAACTGAGGGAAGATTAGGAGAGGAAGGAGGCAGAGACAATAATTACAGCGAAGATGAGGAAAAAATAGCAGAAACCAAAGAATGAGGACAAGGAAGAAGAAGAGGAAGATGAGGATGAAGGTGGAGAAGGTGAAAAAGAAGGAAGAGGAGAAGAAGGAAGAGGAGGAGAAGAAGAAGCAGAAAGAGGAGGAGAAGAAGAAGTAGGAGGAGGAGGAGAACAAGCTGTAGGAGAAGAAAAAGAAGAAGGAGGAGGAAAAGAAGACAACAAACATGGCGAAGAAGAAGACCCCCTTTCTCAGAACGCTGTGTTAATAAATCAACGCACTAATAACAACACTACAACAAACCCTTATAAGCCACAAACAAAATATTGCACGATTTCTTGCCTGGTATATTTCACTGCATCTCGTCAGGTGCATACTGCAGAGTTATATATCATCTGAAGACCGAGAAGTAAATACCTGGATGGCTTGGCCGCATGGCACGGTTGAGACAGGAACACAGAGCTGATCTACGACTCTGATGATCCAGTGAGATGGCAGAACATGACCGCCCAGGCTTATCGGCATGGCACATAATGGATGGATGGATGGAAGTAATAAGCGAAATAAAGTTTGGCTGAATGTAGTCAATGATATTGTTTGAAAGCGAAGAATGTTATCCCTATGGATATCTACGATTTAAAACTAACTCTTATTTGCATAGCTATGGCTAGAATCAACTGATTGATAATGCTTCAATATACTTGAGCAATTGATTATTGTTCATCGAATAGAACATAAGAAATGCTGTTTCTACAGTATGCACCTGACGAGATACAGCGAAATATGCATGGCAAGAAATCGTGCAACATACTGTTTATTATTTCTGTTTAAATTAGACTCGAGTTTCGCTCTGAGCTCGTCAGTAATGCATATCCTTGACTGGACCTGGGATTAAACTCCAGATCAATGGCGTGTGAGGTGGAACTCCAGATCACTTACGTGGACCTGCCTAACATGCCAGTGATCCGGAGTTCGATCTCGGGTACAGTCAGGGATATGCGCTACTGACGAGCTCAAATGAGCACAAAATTCTAGTCTAGTGCTTCCAGTCCAACGTAGTCAAGGCCCAAGGTTCGTACCGGAATACGATCATCGTTGCCAGTAGTGGGTTGTGCTCAGTCTTCAAACCTCAAATTCCGAAACAATCAAATAAATAAATCTGTTTAAATTCACTGAGGGAATACATTGTTGTAAAACACGTAGAAACAATTTTTAAAAAAAAAAACACTTAAAAACACCTAAAATAAATCTTGTCAGATACACGACAGAAAAATATATGCTAAATCTTTATTCATATAAAAAAAGCAAGACAATACAAATGAATTATATATTAGTATATTTCATTGTAAAGAAGTCATAAAATATGGAAGAACAGACAGGATGTCCAAGAATGAGTTTGTATGTTTAAAGGAAATATTCTTCAGCAACAAACAAATTATCAGTTATCAATGTGCAACAGAACATCTTTCTCATCCCATCTCATCTTGTTTCCATTGTACCTTGCGGTGTCGAGATGAAACATAAACAGCGGAAGAGTGTTCGTTTATGTGCTTCATACATCGACATTGAAATGTCTATCAGAATGTTCTGTCCAATGCTGAGGTCGAACCCGGACCCTTCTAAGCCCTAGATGAACACTGCATCTTCTCAACCAGGGCGACCCTAAGCATTAAATGAAACACAGTGAGCAGAATATGTATGTAAACTGAACACAATATTTTATAACTGCATTTCACCACATGTGAGCAGTTTGTTGTTCCATACAAAATACCTGACCACTACCATCACAGAACACATGTGGAATAGCTATTGACATCACAAACTCATATGAAGTAATGGAGCCCATTCTAACATTTTAAATATAAAAATCTTCAATAGTACTGTAAAGATATTGAATTGTAAATTTAAAATTTGAAATGTTTGTATCAATGTATGCTGTCCACATATGAACTCATGATATCAAGAGATGGTAGTGATACTGATGTAATGGTAGAGATAATAGATGAAGTGGTAGTGACAATAGATGAAGAGATAGTGACAATAGATGAAACAATAATGGCAACAGATAAAATAGTAATAACAATAGATGAAATGGTAGTGGCAAGAGATGAAATGCTAATGGAAAAAGATGAAACAATAATGTCAACAGATGAAATAGTAATGACTATAGATTAAATGGGAATGGTTATATATGAAACGGGAATGACATTATATGAAATATTCATGAGAATAGATTACACAGTAATGTCAAAGATGAAATGGCAATGGCAAAATATGAAACAGTAAAGACAATAGATGAAACAGTAAATTCAATAGATTAAACGGTTAGAGGCAATAAATAAAACAGTAATGATAAAAGATGAAATGATAATGACAATGGATGAAACAGTAATTCCAATAGATGAAACGGTAATGGTAAAAGATTAAATAGTAATTTCATTAGATGAAATGGTAGTGGCAATAGGTGAACCAGCAATTTCAATAGATGAAATAAATGGTAGTGGCAATAGGTGAACCAGCAATTTCAAAAGATGAATCGGTAATGGCAAAAGATAAAACAGTAATAATAATAAATGAAAACAGTAATTTAAATAGATGAAATGGTAATGGCAATAGATAAAATAGTAATTTCAGTAGGTGAAAAGATAATAATATTCACCACTTGTGTATGAATGTAATTTAAAACTTGCTGATAAGCAGGGAATGTTTCTTTCAGCTAAGGTTCACAACTTAATTATCACTTTGATCATCATCATGCTAGCCTGTCTGAAGTCTGGTGTTAAGGTCTGATGGCATTACTCCACCATTCCTGTTCTTATATGAGTATCATTTGTTGCAGAACCCTTGGGGCTAATAAAGTAGCATGAGAAATAAACATACAGGTATTAATTAGGACGTTTAGAAGTAGAGGAAAGGAGGAGAGATTAACAGATTCTGTGGCAAACAAAAATTAGGTTTCAGCAAAACAAAAATGGATGGTGGAAGGTGGAAAATGGAAAGTAGGGATGTGTCACAGTTATTACTTGTTGTTGAAGTTTTTAATATTGCAGTATTCATTTATTCAGTAGCACGTCCTTTGCAGAACCTCGCTCCCATAACAACCTTCAGGAAAACCTCTCGATCATAAGCAAGATGCCCCGTGTCCGATACACCCATCTGGAGATCATCCGCCACATCCTGCACCCATCTTCTCTTTGGACTTCCTCTTCCTCTCTTACCAGGCATATACCCCTCCATTATTGTTCTCTCCAAACTTTCACGACGTTTCAAGTGACCAAAATATTGTAGCAGAAATGTTTAATTATATATAACATTAAAGTGGGTTGTATAGGGAAATCTACTGTATCGATATTTTAACTATAGTTTGATGTATAAGCAAATGACAGAAAAGGGATGTTTGAAAAGATGATTTATCATTCCATTGCAAGTAATCAGTTAAGCAGCACAATAGGCAATATAGTTTTTTTTCTCAACAATTGGTAGACAATTGACCACATTTGACTGGTAGACAATTGACATTACTGTGCGAACATGTGTACATTTCAGCTTGAAGGATTTATCTAGTTATTTTACTTTACGTTGTGTGATTTCTGCGGTATACACCTGACGAGATGCAGCGAAATATGCCAGGCAATACATCATGCAATCTATTGTTTGCATCTTCGTTATTCAAATTCACTACGGGAAAGCATTGTTTTGATTCAGTACTTTGCCATTGCTTTCTGAATGATTGATTGATTGATTTAGGAACCGACATCACAGCATTCGGGACATTCCCATAAGCGCTCCGTACGCAAAGGACATGCTACTGAATGAATGAGAAGTCAGCTAAGCTCAACTGACTGTTGTGTTTAATGAACCCACTACCCGGCCATCAGGAAGTTTACACACAAGCCTGATAAACCACATGACCATGCTGACCTTTTGGCCTCTCCCAGAATGCCCGTGTAGCTAGTGCCACAGCTCATGGCATAGCGTAGCGACCAGACGCTGGCTAGCCGTATCCGTGATCTTGAGCTTAATCCACATCAGGGCAATTCCTAATTTTTTTTAACTGACCCACCTAAATTGGTACCGGCAAATATCTTGGAAATAAAGGCGGCTGGTGTGATCCAGAGCACACTACTCACTGGGTGCTGTTTGGTCCATGAAAATGTGAATCTAGGATTATGTGCCCATACGTCTTAGGTGTAAAAAGGACCTTTCCTTAAGTTTTTACTTCGGCTGTGTAGCAAAGGAATTGTGAAAGCAATTTGTAATCCTGTGTGCCGTGTTCGAAACACAGCTGCAGGCGATTTGGAAGCAGACTGCCTTGTGTTGGTTTTCATACAATGGTATCATCTGCGTTCATCCGGAGTGTTTTTTCAGATGTGATTGTGGTGTGTCTGGTTAGGCACCCTTGGGCCGAAACCCTTAGGCCAACATATCTGAATTTAGCGTGCATTTTTGACCAGGTTAGCATTCCTGGGGATACAATAGTATGAGTGCCAGTCATTCAGAAAGCAATGGCAAACTAATCAACGTTATAAAAAGTTAGTTGCATATCCTTTACAGGTCGTAGCAATCAACCCCAGCATTTTATGGCTGTTCGTGATTCCTGGGCAAGTTTACATTCAGTAGTTTGCCATTGCTTTCTGGACGACCGGCACCCATACCATTTCATAAAATACCAATGTAAGGCTGTCTGCTGCCAAACAGCCCACAGCTGTGCTCTGAACACAGGTATGTGGGATTACGAACTGTGTCCGTAACTCCTTTCCCAAGCAGCAAGAAATCACAAACAGCTTTCCACATATATCTTTCTCTCTCTTCCTTTGTCTCTCTTGCATTTTATTTTCTATAATAAGCCTTTGTTCTCAATTCTTCCCTTGTCTCTCTTGCTTTTTATTTTCTATAATGTCTTTGTTCTCAATTCTTCCTTTGTCTCTCGTTTTTTATTTTCTGCGATTCTTCCTGCTTTCTGTTAGCGCCGAATGTTAGACAGCGCTCACCAAACCCGACACCCAAAATTGTGCCAACGCCTTTGGTGGGGGGAGGGTACAAGCCTTATCCTAGTGCGAGGAAATGCAACCTAAAGACTAAATGTCATGGCAGGGCAAACCCAGCACTAAGCCTTGGTCGGCAACTAACCTAGGATCGAAGCTCCGACAGGTAAACAGGTAGAGCCCTGCTTTGCTGATCTGGCAGCTTCTGTAGCTGGTCTTATTCCAGATGGAATGTGTTACCTTTCCTCTGGAGTACTGCTATGCAAGCCAAGAGAGGGATCAAGTTGCATGGACAACTCATGGTCCAGCTCATGGTCTCTACAATTCAGCCCAAGTTTTGTGCTATGGAGAAGTAGAACATTCGCTAAAACCATGGGTTGTAGTTATTATGCCTTGTTAGAAACACAATGTAACATACTATCATCTGTCATGACGGCCAGATGCCAGTGCTACAAGTCTATGATCACAATTACACCAGTTCTGCTAATATGCCATACAAATTTAAGTTGTCTTTTCCTTGTTTTAGGGATGCGGGCTAGGTCCTCAATAACTGTACAGGGATTGATGCCATATTTGCCAACAGTTAGTTAGTTGCATATCCTTTACAGGACATCACAGTCAACCTCAGAATTTTTTGGCTGTTTGTGATTTCTTGGCAAATTTACATTCAATAATTTGCCATTGATTTCTGAATGACCGGCTCTCATTCAATTATATGAAAACCAACTCAATGCAGTTTGCTTCCAAATCGCCCGCAGCTGTGTTTCAAATGAGGTATGCGGGATTACGAACTGTGCTTGTAACTCCTTCGCCGCAGAGACAACAGATCAACAAATAATGGAAAATATTTATGTGCAAAGAAGGGCAACAACTGCTGACAAATCGCATTTAAAATATGACACTACTGTATTATGATGTATTTGGGAAGGTACTGTATACAACAATATAAAAATATAATCCATCTTTAGTGTGTTTAGTCAGATTCAACTGAATAAAAATATATTCCATCAGTACTGGGTTCAGATGAATTCAACTATACAGACATATAATCCAAAATTAGTGTGTTTTGTTTACATAAATAGAAACCATCATTAGTGTGTTTAGTTGTAATAAACTTTATAAAAATACACTCATCATTAGTGTGTTTAGTTGTAATAAACTTTATAAAAATACACTCATCATTAGTGTGTTTAGTTGTAATAAACTTTATAAAAATGTACTCATCTTTAGTGTGTTTAGTTGTAATAAACTTTATAAAAATGTACTCATCATTAGTGTGTTTAGTTGTAATAAACTTTATAAAAATGTACTCATCTTTAGTGTGTTTAGTTGTAATAAACTTTATAAAAATGTACTCATCATTAGTGTGTTTAGTTCATTAAACTTTACAAAAATATAATCATCATCACTGTATTTAGCTGTATTCAACTTTACAAAAACAGAATCCATCATTAGTGTGTTTAGTTTAATCAACTTTACAAAAATATAAACATATCTAAAGATTATGCTAGCCTATGCAATGACCATAAAAACAGTAAATATGTTGATGTTGCAATAATCTCCCTCATCTCATCTTCACAGTCCAACATCATCTTTACAGATGTTATACAACATATGGAATGGATGTTATAGAGCAGATGTTGTAGAATAGAGGTTTCGAAACTGATGTTTCTGAAAAGTGTTATAGAACAGAGGTTACGGAACAGATGTTATAGAACAGAGGTTACGGAACAGATGTTATAGAACAGAGGTTACGGAACAGATGTTATAGAACAGAGGTTACGGAACAGATGTTATAGAACAGAAGTTACAGAACAGAGGTTACGGAACAGATGTTATAGAACAGAGGTTACGGAACAGATGTTATAGAACAGAAGTTACAGAACAGAGGTTACGGAACAGATGTTATAGAACAGAGGTTACGGAACAGATGTTATAGAACAGAGGTTACGGAACAGATGTTATAGAACAGAGGTTACGGAACAGATGTTATAGAACAGAGGTTACGGAACAGATGTTATAGAACAGAAGTTACAGAACAGAGGTTACGGAACAGATGTTATAGAACAGAGGTTACGGAACAGATGTTATAGAACAGAGGTTACGGAACAGATGTTATAGAACAGAGGTTACGGAACAGATGTTATAGAACAGAGGTTACGGAACAGATGTTATAGAACAGAGGTTACAGAACAGATGTTATAGAACAGAGGTTACGGAACAGATGTTATAGAACAGAGGTTACGGAACAGATGTTATAGAACAGAGGTTACGGAACAGATGTTATAGAACAGAAGTTACAGAACAGAGGTTACGGAACAGATGTTATAGAACAGAGGTTACGGAACAGATATTATAGAACAGAGGTTACGGAACAGATGTTATAGAACAGAGGTTACGGAACAGATGTTATAGAACAGAAGTTACAGAACAGAGGTTACGGAACAGATGTTATAGAACAGAGGTTACGGAACAGATGTTATAGAACAGAGGTTACGGAACAGATGTTATAGAACAGAGGTTACGGAACAGATGTTATAGAACAGAAGTTACAGAACAGAGGTTACGGAACAGATGTTATAGAACAGAGGTTACGGAACAGATGTTATAGAACAGAGGTTACGGAACAGATGTTATAGAACAGAGGTTATGGAACAGATGTTATAGAACAGAAGTTATGGAACAGATGTTATAGAACAGAGGTTATGGAACAGATGTTATAGAACAGAGGTTACGGAACAGATGTTATAGAACAGAGGTTATGGAACAGATGTTATAGAACAGAGGTTATGGAACAGATGTTATAGAACAGAGGTTACGGAACAGATGTTATAGAACAGAGGTTATGGAACAGATGTTATAGAACAGAGGTTACGGAACAGATATTATAGAACAGAGGTTACGGAACAGATATTATAGAACAGAGGTTATGGAACAGATGTTATAGAACAGAAGTTATGGAACAGATGTTATAGAACAGAGGTTATGGAACAGATGTTATAGAACAGAGGTTACGGAACAGATGTTATAGAACAGAAGTTATGGAACAGATGTTATAGAACAGAGGTTACGGAACAGATGTTATAGAACAGAGGTTATGGAACAGATGTTATAGAACAGAGGTTACGGAACAGATATTATAGAACAGAGGTTACGGAACAGATATTATAGAACAGAGGTTATGGAACAGATGTTATAGAACAGAAGTTATGGAACAGATGTTATAGAACAGAGGTTATGGAACAGATGTTATAGAACAGAGGTTATGGAACAGATGTTATAGAACAGAGGTTATGGAACAGATGTTATAGAACAGAGGTTATGGAACAGATGTTATAGAACAGAGGTTATGGAACAGATGTTATAGAACAGATGTTATAGAACAGATGTTATAGAACAGAGGTTATAGAACAGAGGTTATGGAACAGATGTTATAGAACAGATGTTATAGAACAGAGGTTATGGAACAGATGTTATAGAACAGATGTTATAGAACAGAGGTTATGGAACAGATGTTATAGAACAGAGGTTATGGAACAGATGTTATAGAACAGAGGTTACGGAACAGATGTTATAGAACAGAGGTTATGGAACAGATGTTATAGAACAGAGGTTACGGAACAGATATTATAGAACAGAGGTTACGGAACAGATATTATAGAACAGAGGTTATGGAACAGATGTTATAGAACAGAAGTTATGGAACAGATGTTATAGAACAGAGGTTATGGAACAGATGTTATAGAACAGAGGTTATGGAACAGATGTTATAGAACAGAGGTTACGGAACAGATATTATAGAACAGAGGTTACGGAACAGATATTATAGAACAGAGGTTATGGAACAGATATTATAGAACAGAGGTTATGGAACAGATGTTATAGAACAGAAGTTATGGAACAGATGTTATAGAACAGAGGTTATGGAACAGATATTATAGAACAGAGGTTACGGAACAGATATTATAGAACAGAGGTTACGGAACAGATATTATAGAACAGAGGTTATGGAACAGATGTTATAGAACAGAGGTTATGGAACAGATATTATAGAACAGAGGTTACGGAACAGATATTATAGAACAGAGGTTACGGAACAGATATTATAGAACAGAGGTTATGGAACAGATGTTATAGAACAGAGGTTATGGAACAGATGTTATAGAACAGAAGTTATGGAACAGATGTTATAGAACAGAGGTTATGGAACAGATATTATAGAACAGAGGTTACGGAACAGATATTATAGAACAGAGGTTATGGAACAGATGTTATAGAACAGAGGTTATGGAACAGAAGTTACAGAACTTACATAAACAACAACAGAAACAATCACCAAAGTGTTTATCTAGCAATTCTGGCGCCTGCTAGCAGGATTTGCTGACAATTCACTGACTGTGTGTGGTACGCAGGACAGATAATGCTTTTCAACTTCAAACAGTCAAAAGTCTATCAAACGCCATCCTCGTCAATTTCTCAACACCTCATTAAATATAACCATAGCATGATGAAAGAAAAAGAGTTTCATATACTGTTTTCGGCAAACAATAAATGACTGATCAAAAATAGTGAGGCGTTAGCAATTAGGTGGTTCTAACGGTTTTGTGCTAAGAGTATGTGTTAAATTTGAAATTACCACGGGGATAACAGATGCTGCATTTGAACGATACGTGTGACTATGTGTTTTAATTGTTTCAGCTTAAGTATTATTCATTTATTCACTTCATATGATATGTAACTGCAGTGTGTACCTGATGAGATGCAGCGAAATATGCCAGGCAATAAATCATGCAACATATTGTTTGTGTCTTCTGTGTTTAAACTTCACATAGGTAAAAGCCTCAGGTGGGTCCGGAATGAGAATCTATGTCTTGGAATGTGAATGCCTGGTGTCCCAGTTGATTGGTCACCTGTTCTTCCATCGTATACTGAAGGCATTAACTGCTCACCTACAGCTCAGTTGGGCAAGCACAGGCAAATCTTCATGTTTAACTTTATAGCACATATAGCATTCAGTTGTACACCTTAGCATTACGCTATACAGTTTAAATATAGCACTATTCAGAGAAATTAAACCAGAAGAAGAGTTAATTCTGAGTGGGTTAATCCTGGGACAGAGTGGGTTAACATCAGTTGCCTGAGAAAGAGTGGGTTAATGTCTTTTTCCTGGGACAGAGATGGTTAATGTCCATTAATGTGCCATCTCCTTGGACTCCTTGGAGTCTTCGTGGCGAAGTGGTCAAGCCGTTTAACTCGGGCTCCGAAGGTTGTGGGTTCAATTCCGGACCGCGTCCTTCGGTTCACGAATTAAATTTTTCGGAGACTCCTGTGGGTCGTCGCTAGAGCTACGGAGTTCGTGCTTTGTGCGACGCTTTCCGCGCTGCGGAAAGAGACCGAGCCATATGGGATAAATCCCGGTGCAATGAAGTCGACCCTGTCGACTTTTAAGCGACTTTTTTTAATGTGCCATCTCCACAATGAAGGTTGGCTGTAGTGAGTCTACAACTCCCTCTGCCCTGGGACTTCACAGTGCACTCACACAAGCCTCCCCCAGGCCTTCTCTTGACGCTGTCCGCTTACTTGTAACACTATCCCCATCTTGCACACTTCCCCTGCAACAAATCCCTTAACCACCAGGGAACGTTAAGCCAATCGATAACTTAATTACATGAATCCTTGAACCAGCTACAATGAAGCTAAAAACAACAATGGAATAGCAAGAACAGCAAAAATATACAGCATAATTTGTAAAGCAAAGAAGATACGAGATCTTATAAAAACAATACTTCCTAATTTTGTCATATATGAAATGTACATTATAACCCAGAATTGACACAGAAGGACTGAACCAAATATGATCTGTTTAAATATAAGGAAAATATAATGCACAACACAATTTGATGTATGCTGATAAAGCAAATCCTCAATGACTTAGAGTTATGTACAGAAAGAAAGTGCTGGTTGAGGGGTTAGAGAGTTTTGGAGTCCATCCCAAACTTCAAAAATGTTTTTTGTTAAATTGCAATCACTCACTTTGAACTCAAGCGTAGCCCATTCTCGTGCTACTAGTTCTAGTGGACTGAAATTTTAGTGTGGATTAGCTTTCCTTATCCAGTGTCCCTCGCCATCAGTCGAACCCACTCTAACTTCTGATGTACTTGTAATGTTTAATCTACTTCAATCAATCAAGCACTGTCTCCACAATGAAGGTTGCCTGCAATGGATTTCCAAAACTGTCTCCTGCTTTGAATGTACATTGTCAGACTGCTGTCCGTCCACCTCATAATGCTATCTCCCCACTTGTATAGTTGTCTACCTCTTGCTGCAATGAATCTCCAACACTGTCTCCCGCCTAGATTGTACACTGTCAGACTACTCTTCGTCCACCTCTTAATGTTATCTCCCCACTTGTAGTCCCAGTTATGAGCTGAAAACAAAAAATCTGAAAAATCGTATACCACACCTTGCTCTGGGTAACAGATCAGCAGTCTAACCTTCTCAGACAAGGGCAGAAAAATGGAGGTCCCATGTGCACACTGATCTCTCAGCATCTCTTCTGCTGCTGCCTGTCATCTCCCAGCGGAGCACAGGTCCCCAACCAACTCACACCCAGCTGCCTGTAGTCTTGTTCATGACTGGGATTTTGCTGCTATGTTTTGTATGGGTGAGGTAGCCACTCTCCCAACAATGCTCCTGAATCACCTCTTATGACATGCATGGTAGATTACAATCCTGTTTCCCTTATCCCTTTAATGGTAGAATACAGTGTTATCCCTCCTAGCTTCCATTATCCCTCTAATGGTAGATTGCAGTGCTACCATTCCATGTTTCCCTTATCCCTCTAATCATAATCATGCTTCCACTCTTTGTTTCCCTTATCCCTCTAATGGTAGAATACATTGCTACCACTCCTTGCTTCCCTTATCCTTCTAATGGTAGATTGTAGTGCTACCATTCCATGTTTCCCTTATCCCTCTAATCATAGATTACAGTGCTACAATTCTTTGTTTCCCTTATCCTTCTAATGGTAAATTACACTGTTACTTTTCTTTGTTTCCCTTATCCCTGTAATGGTAGAATACAGTGCTACCCATACTTGCTTCCCTTATCCCCCAAATGGTAGATTGCAGTGCTACCATTCCATGTTTCCCTTATCCCTCTAATCATAGATTACAGTGCTACCACTCCTTGCTTCCTTTATCCCACTAATCCTCTCCAACAACGAAGAATGAGATTCAACATTATACCAAACATCAATCCTACATTTCTATAAGCAGCCAACCAGCACTCCCATTCTTAACATCCCTGGGGTGTAAAGATAAGAAAATACTTTGTAAAACATCTTGAGCGTCATGACTGTAGTAAAGATTACATAGTGTGAGCAGAGTCTTCCACACAATGTGTGTGGGAAATAACACACCTGATAGCATATACATGACGCCCACACTGTGTGTGGGAAATAAAACATTTGATAGCATAAAGATGGCCAACATGTTGATAAATTATCTATTTAAAGATAAATTACTCTTCATATGTCATAAGAACTAGTAAATGTTCATAAATTACTTATGCAAGGATAAATTACTCCTATGACAAAAGAATTAGAAAATATTCATAAATTACTTATGTAATGATAAATTACTATATGACAAAAGAACTAGTAAATGTTCATAAATTACTTATGTAACAATAAATTACTCCTCAATAGACAAAAGAACTACTACTGATATACAAATGGTGAATTTTTTGGGCAAAAGATCTCTCTATCTTTTGATATCTCCCTTCCTTTCACAAATGAATGAGCAGACAGACTTGCAGACTTGGTTGCTGTGGGGGAGTGGATGAGCAACGGAACAGGCTTGACAACTGAACGCCCCCAGGCAGGTTGGATGAGTAAATAAATGACTTCTTCTTCTGCTGCGTTCGCCCAGAATGTTGTTTTAGACATAAGTGTGTTGTGCCTGTTTACAGCAGAGCTGAGATATTTTAACCTTTCGGCCGACATATCAGACTTCTTCAGGCATTTGTTGGCCGGTTACCTTCCTGGGTGTTTGTAGGACGCTTGACTCTCACTGTTATGGTGTTATCCCCATCCCAGCCGGCCCATTTAGAACAGCCGAAGACATCCCGGTCAGCCCTTAAAGGAAGGCAGGGGCAGACCATGGGCATTCCCCGCCATCCAAGGAGGCTTCCATAATTGCAGAGCCGACACATAGCGCTTTGGTATTGGGCTCACCCAAGGAATCGTCACATCCTGCACATGGCTGCATAGCCTCACTTCTGTATATTGGGGGATTCAATGACTCAAAGGATGGATGTGATTCTGCAACTTACCAGACTGCAAGAACTTCAAGTCACATGGGGTCCAATTAGGCAAGAAGGCCAAGGAGGAAACTAAAGAATAGGCAACAATCATGAAACTGGTGTCGTCGGTCACTACACGCTGAGAGAGGTAATGAGAAGTGGATTTGAGCTCTTGTGGACTAGAATATGGTGTATTTTTAATGACTGTAGGTTTTTGAAAATACTGCCGTTCCAAGTTTTGTATTTACCCTTTGAGTTGCATGAACTCCACAGAGGGTAAAACTTGGAACGGCAATATTTTCAAAAACCCCAGTCATTAACGATACACCCTGTAGTTTGTTGTGCAGTGAGGATGATCTGTTGACTAATTCATTATCTTCTTCCACTTCTTCCATCAAGAGTCATGGGAAGGAATAGGTGACATTCCAGTACCCGATGGGTGGCACTGGGTACTAGCACTACGTATGATTGTACAATGTCTTTGATGACGTCAATCCATTTTATTCTCGGTCATCCTCTTGCTCTTGTAGCCCCAGTGTTGGTAGTAAATGGTGTTGCACAAGACGGTTGGATCATTTGATCTTTGGCCTTTCAATATATGTGGTACAAAGTATTGATCTGTTAACTAATTAATCAATAGACAAATTAAACTTAATTATCTAAATGGTGATCTTTGACTTCTAAGTATAGTGTGAACATGCAGAATACATTAGCCTTGAACCATTTCTAAACTGATGTTATGACTGCCACTACTACTGCTTCAATAGTTAGGGGTGCTGAATTCTGGGCTCTTAATACAATAAACTTATGACTTGTTCATTCACATACCATGCACACAAAAGGTAAATGTTTGGCACTTCAGGGAAAATTCAACCCTCTTTGTTAGGTATGAAAAGCACACAAAAACACAATAGCCCTATACATGCATCGATTTATATGATTACAGTAAACAGAAAACGTATGGCCAGTTGTTAATGTTACTTGTCTGGGGCAGTGTGGGTTAATCCTGGGACAAAGTGGGTTATTGTTAGTTGTCTGGGATAGAGTGGATTAATCCTGGGACATGGTGGGTTAATGTTACTTGTCTTGGATAGTCAGTTAATCCTGGGACAAAGTGGGTTAATGTTACTTATCTCGGATAGAGTTGGTTTATCCTCAGACAGAGTGGGTTAATGTTACTTATCTGGGATAGAGTGGGTTAATCCTGGACAGAGTGGGTTAATGTTACTTGTCTGGGACAGACTGAATTAATCCTGGACAGAGTGGGTTAATGTTACTTGTCTGGGACAGAGTGTGTTAATCCTGGAACATATTGAGTTGTTTCTTGTCTGGGAAAGAGTGGGTTAATGTTACTTGACTGGGACAGTGGGTTAATTCTGGGACAGTGCGTTAATGTTACTTGTTTAAGACAGTGTTCATGTCATTTGTTTGAGACAGAGTGGGTTAATGTTAACTGTCTGGGAAAGAGTGAGTTGATCCTGGGACTGAGTGAGTTAATGTCATTTTGCCTGGGACAGAGATGGTTAATGTCCATTAATGTGCCATCTCCACAATGTAGGTTGGCTGTTATGAGTCTACAACTCCCACTGCAATGGGTCTTCACAGTGCACCCACACAAGCCTCCCCCAGGCCTTCTCTTGATGTTGCAATATTATCCCCATCTTACATGCTTCCCCTCAATTAAATCCCTTAACAACCGGGGAAGGATAACCCAGTCAACAAAAGCCTGAAGAAGTCAGATGTGTCAGCCAGAAGGCGCAAATATCGCGGCTCTCCTTTAAACAGGCAAAACACATTTACATCCAAAAGACAAACGAAGAAGAGAAAGAAATCCTTTCACAAGAAGCTGTCTCTTTATATGACAGAAGAACCTAAATTGTCTTCCCATGATCTTACTCAGTTGTTAGTTGAATGACTTTTACAGGACATCTATATCAACCCCAATATTTATTGGCTGTCTTTGATTTTCTAGGCAATTTTACAATCAGCAGTTTGCCAATACCTTCTGAACAACCAATTTTAAAATCAGCAATTTGCCATTATTTTCTGAAAGACCAATTTTACAATCAGAATTTTACATTACTTTCTGAACAACCAGTTTTACAATCAGCAGTTTGCATTGCTTTCTGAACAACCAATTTTACAATTAGCAGTTTGCCAATACTTTCTGAACAACCATGTTGCCATCAGCAGTTTTCCATTACTTTCTGAACAACCAATTTTACAATCAGCAGTTTGCCATGGCTTTCTGAACAATCAATTTTACAATCAGCTTTCTGAACAATTAATACTCATACATTGTGAAAATCATTATAAAGCCATCTGTATACAGATCACCCGCTCCAACCGACTCTGAACCTAGCGTGCCAGGATTATGAAATACGCTCAATGCCCCTAACCCAAAGAGAGTCACGTCACTCAGAAATGTTTTCATGAAGACACATTTGTAAAATACTTCTTTCTGTGTTTTCATTTCCTGCCAAGATACACCACATATTTGTCTATATAACCACATTGTTAAACCTTCATTTAATCTCTCTAACATTATTTATCTGGTGTACGTACATCCAGACACACACAAACAGCATGTAATTTTCTGCAGCTCAGAATAAGATAAGCAATTTAATTACTCGGAACTGCATAGTCCAACCAAAGTGATAAGGTGCAATTTAAAAAAAATATAAAATCAGAACGTTCAAACCATTAAACATATTATTTCCCCAAAACAGCTCAGAAAGATACTTTTCAAAACTGTGAGGCGTAGATCACTTTAAAAACATATACCTTCAAAAAACTGTGAAGCTCATGCTGTGCAACATTTTATTTTCAAAAGATACAAAGCTCAAGCAACAAAAATGTAATTTATCAACATTAGAAAATGTATAATTTGTCAAACTTCACAAATTACACTACAGCAATTGAGAGCCCCAACATTCTTGACAAGATATAATTTCCCCAACACTACATAAAATATACTTAATTCACACTAAAAAAGGTATAATTTCCCAAACAAACTGGAAAATATATAATTCACACTATGAAAGACATAATTTCTCCAAAGCGCTAGAAAATATATAATTTTTCACATCTTCTACAATTCACACTACAAAAGGAACAATTCCCCAAAACTTGACAAAAGATACAATTTTACAAACCTCTACAGTCAACTAAAAAAATTTTATTTCCCAACGCTCTAGAAAATATATATGTCTAAAGTTCTACAGCTGATAATATAAAAGTATAACCTCCCACAACAGCAAAGATTACACTACAAAAGTATAACTTTCCAATGCTCTTGAAAAGATATCTTTCCAAAACTCTACAGCTGACAATATAAAAGTATAACCTCCCACAACAGCAAAGATTAAACTACAAAAGTATAACTTTCCAATGCTCTTGAAAAGATATCTTTCCAAAACTCTACAGCTGACAATATAAAAGTATAATTTCCCACAACAGCAAAGATTACACTATAAAAGTATAATTTCCAAACTTCTACAGTTGAAATTACAGAAGCAGACATAACAGTATAAAAAAATATAATTTCCCCAAAAAACTGCAAAGCGACAGAATATAACAAATTCTTGCCTATTCATACACAAAAGAAAAGAGGTCAGCATGGCTGAGAGGTTTTAAAAAGCTTAAACTTGCTCTTGTGACTGTAGCATTAAGTCATTCCACACACTGATCAGTTGGACTTAAATGACTTATTTCTTGACCTTGACTTCATGATGTAAATTACAAGTACCTCAGAAGTCAGAGTAGGTTTGCCTGATAGAATGAGACACTGGTAATAAGGAAAGTTAACCCACATGAAAAAATCAATCCTGTGCACTCACTTGTGGTAGTAAATACCTGCAACAGTACCACATGTGTGGACTACACTTGAGATCAAAGCGAACTAGCACAAATACAATTCTTAAAATCCCAATGAAAGAACAAAATGTTAGCGGCATTTTAAGGACATTCATAATGTGATTCTCAAGTACACAATCATCCAGACAGAGCAAATTTTGGAATCACAAGAAGCTCCCAAAAGCAATAGATCCAAACAGCAATTTTTGGAATCACAACAAGCTGTCAAATACAACATATCCAAACAGAGCAGTTTTTGGAATCACAACAGGCTTTCGAATACAACATCCAAACAGAGCAATTTTTGTAATCACCAAGCTCTTAAATACAACACATCCAAACAGAGCAATTTTTGGAATCACCAAGCTCTTAAATACAACACCATCCACAAAACAAGACTTCCTGTGTAGACATTATTAGAATAACAGTAAATAACAAGAAGGAGAAGGAGGAAGAAGAAAGCATAAAAACAAAGAAACAATATCACAGCTCAAGGGCTTATCCAACTGAAGTCACACCACTTTTGTTTCTACATGGAGGTAATATCATCAGAAGAGATCCAGAGCACCTAAGACAGGGAGAGATCTGTGGAGAGACATGAAAGCCTACGCCATCTGGCAGGGCACTTGATGATGATGATGCCATGAAAGTGACCAATTACTTTACATCTGGCAACTAAGGAAATCTCCAAAAGTAGCCAACAATTGACCCCGAGGCTAACACGGCCACTTCCCACATGTCATGGATATGTCAGACCTCTGATAAGTTTAGTTAGTACATGTATATGATTCATCTTTAACATTATGTTAGAGGTTGGGTCTTGACCTCTGCTTAGGTTGCCTTCACATACAAAAGTACTAATGATGATAGTGTGATTGACAGAGTAATATTTTTTTGCCCAGTCTTCCAGAATTCACCAACAAGTCAACCAATCTCTGCGCACAAAACCTCTTTCTGTATATACCAGCAATGGTACAAAAGTAGTAATGATGATAGTGTGGCCTCCAGAGTCATATTTTGTCTTCCGTTTTCCAGAATTCACAAGAAACCAACTAACCTCTCTGCGCACAAAACCCCTTTCTGTATATACCAGTAATGATACACAAGTAGTAAGGATGATAGTGTAACTGACACAGAGACAGATTTTTTTGCCAATACATATGTAATGGAACAATTCCTGAGCTGCCTTAATCAAACTATACAAAAACAAAGTAAAAATAAGCCCCATAGGAGTCTGTGTAAAGTGTTAGGACCATTATATTTCTACAGGCCTGAGTGAACGGAGAGGGCTAGTTCCCTCCCCGCCCCCCATAGCAAATGAAGAGAGCTGGCATCAAACCCTCATCCTATCATGCTCGTTATCAGCATAAGGTTCTAATCATTGCGCCAATGTGCTAGTTTCCACAACAGTCATCAGAAAACAATGCCAATAGACATAAACAAATAATTCATAATGTTTGTCAGACATAAAAAAAACACTGTAATATATGTTATTTGTAAATATTGTCACAAATAAAATTCATAACAGTGTACATGAATGCTGAAAGTAAATCAAGTTTATATGTCTTCGGTTTAAAAATAAGTGAGTGAACGAAGAAGTGAAGTGAAGTGAAGTGAAGTAAAGTAAAGTAAAGTAAAGTAAAGTAAAGTAAAGTAAAGTAAAGTAAAGTAAAGTAAAGTAAAGTAAAGTAAAGTAAAGTAAAGCAAAGCACTGTAAAGTACCATTTTCGATGCCTTGAGACATTTTGGGTCCCATATTTGTGTAAACCCATCAACACTAGATGGGTGATGGAGTCAATATCATGCCAGCAGCCTTTACTGCCCACACCATCTCCTGGTACACATCCCAGGCTGTGCTAAATGGCAGGCCAACGGGCTACGAATGCAATGTGTAATCCTGCATACTGCTTTTGAAACACAGCTGCAGGAAATTTGTACGATGTGCTGGTTTTCATACAATGGTACGAGTGCCGGTCAGAAGCAATGGCAAACTACTAAACATAAACTTGCCCAGAAATCACAAACAGTGAACAATGCTGGGGTTGACCGCAACAATCTGTAGAGGATATGCAACTAGCTGTTTACTTGGGAGCCCAGGTCAATTGTTTAAACATCCCCACCTCACTAGGGACTCGAACTCATGACCACAAGGCTGGCAGGCAAGCAGGTTATCCCTAGATCACATATACCTGTATACATGTTACATGTGATGAACACATTTGAATTCTATTCTGATTACATTTGATTAATGTGTTAACAATATTTGAGATCTATTTCAATTATGAATGAAGTCACATACAGTCCTCAGATTTATTTTGTACATAGTCTGTTGATCATTATATCTGTAGATAATTATATGTTAAAATCAACAAACAATCTGCTCACCATGTCTGTGTGCTCTGATTTCACAGAACAATTTGAAACTGTTTGTACAATACATATTCTTCAATTTATTATGTTACATGAAACATCATTTATACATGAACATCTTCATTTAAAACCGTATTCCAACAAATTCTATATCTAATTTAACATCACTATTACGTTCAATCTTCATTATATTTCCACTACTGAGTATGCCACACACAATATCATTTTATCTTGCTGTTCAATGTTCATTATATTTCCACTATTGAGTATGCCACACACAATATCATTTTATCTTGCTGTTCGATGTTCATTATATTTCCACTATTGAGTATGCTACAGACAATATCAATTTATCTTGCTGTTCGATGATCATTATATTTCCACTATTGAGTGTGCCACAAACATTTTAAATTTATCTCGCTAAATTAAATGTATAAATCAAACTCCTAATATGTTATACATTAAAATCGTATGTAATTGTTTTAAGACTAAGATCGACTTCATTTCACTGGGTTTCAACCCATTTCAGCAGGGCAGTCTCTCGAAAGCATCGCCCAAAGCACGATCCCTACAAGCCTCCGGAAAAAAACTGCATTCATGAACCAAATCTCATTCTGGATTCAACCCACAACCTTTGGAGTAATTGTTTTAAATTGCCTGTTAAGCTGAAAATATTCCCTTTCAGTCAATTACTTCACAAATAAACGTGTAATATTTTACTTTCAGATAATTAATGCAAACACTGTTTTGAAAAACATTTCGGTGCAGTAAATCTGATCTTTGTTTCAAGGGGGATTAAAAGTGAGAAGTTTGACTTAATTGCAACAGGTTTTATCCCATATGACATTGTCGCTGTCTATAGAGCGGTGTGTCAAAAGCTCAGCATAGAGCATGAACTCCGTAGCTACAGCAATGACCCCCCAGGAGTCTCCGAGATAAGTTCACGGATTTATTTTTAAATGCCCTAGGCTCAATTAAGTATGTCTCAAGGGTTTGAGATATGTCATGGTTTACTCCAAAACAGGACCCAGAGGGATCAGCAGAGGATTCAAAGCTCCTGATGCAGTCTAAAATGGGTATAAGGAAATGTTCTTGGTAGTAAAGATGACGGGTGTGATATTGACTGCATCACCCATTCGGATCAGCACCATATACCCCCACACACCTCAAGGCATGGAAAAGGATCCTTTAATTTAAATTGTTTTTAAACCTCCATGTCTCATATTGGATTGGTCAAGACAGTCTACTTATTTGCATAATCTTCAATAGTTATCTCCTCCTTCCTACATATGTCTTATATCGTCATAACTAATTTCATCTACATATGAAACTTATTTCATTCACATGTGAAATATATCATCAACACTCACTTCATCTAGATATGAAATATATCATCAAAACGCATTTCATGTATCTTATCAAATCCCATCTGCGGCTGATAAATCAAAATCTTTTGCCAAAACCATTTTACTGAGCAGATCTTATCTAAGTGTTTCAAGTTCACTGTTAATTTTCTGAAAGTGTTCCAGCATTGTGACCCTTGTTGTCTCGGAAAAAGAGGTCACATCTGAAGTTGAAAGTCCGTCAGTTGGGATGGGTGGTAGAATTTCTACGATAATTTTACCTGAAAAGAATATATTTGGAAACATATACAATTTTTTTTTAAAACTCCCATAGCATGAATATGTTGTGAGTATGTGAAGTGCTAAGATCATATTTTTAGACCTCATTGCTGAGCTGAGTTGAGTCAAAAAATCAAATCAAATCAACTTTATGTTAAAAGGGTCACAAAATGGGCACGCAGGCCCGTCTTACACGGGGGATGTGTGGTGGTAATGTGGATGTGGGATGGGGTTTGATATCCAGAACTGATATCCAGCACCCAGGACCTTTCTATATGTGCTTCATCTTCAACAACCAGCGAAGAATCCCAATACTAATGGTACCATTTGCAATCTGATTGTGTATCTAGTTGGCCTTTCCTTGCAGAAGTAAGCATCAGCCAACTCCTCTGGTCACACCCTGCTGCACCATTCTCTCCAGACAATGATGGTGTATCTGTTCTTTTACATTATACACATGACACCAAAGGGCCCAGATCATATCTGCCTTACCACTGACCAATACCCCATGCAGATCCAGCCAAGTTGTCTGCCTGCTCATTTCCCATCACACCAGCATGCCCTGGAGAAGAGATCCAATGACGCTCCTTATCTTTGATTTGTGAAATGAAGCGTACCCATCTGCATCCTTCTCATGGTGCTCTGCTGTGAGTCTATAGACCTGAGTGCCTGGAGGAATGGGTGGGGAGGGGCACTCTTTCCATTCCACAGTGAATGACCAGTGCATGCATAGAACGCTTATCTGACTGCACAACATCCTAACCATTACAACAGCTTCCCGCTATGTCAGCACAAGATATTGTATAATAATATAAACTATATCATACCAATTACCCCCCGGGAAGGTTAACCCGGTCAACAAATGCCCGCAGAAGTCGGATGTGTCGGCCTAACGGCGCAAGAACGCAGCTCTGCTGTAAACAGGCACAACGCAGTCACATCCGGAAAAAAAATCCGGATGAACGAAGAAGAAGAAGAATACCAATTACCCAGGCCTGTAACCCACCTCACCCAACTCCAACAAGCATCTCAGCTGGACCTGCAAATTGTGTCTGAAACCCCTTCACCAGGGGAACAGCCAGGCAGCATTTTATTCAAATCGTTACTAAACCTATCAGCAAGGTAACACTTTGTAGCTATGGAGGATGAAGATGGAGAGGAACAGCCAAGCAGAATTGCAATCAAATCGTTACTAAACCTATCAGCAAGGTAACACTTCGTGGCTATGAAGGATGGATACAGAAAGGAACATCCAGGCAGAATTGTAATCAAATCGTTACTAGACCTATCAACAAAGTAACACTTCGTGGCTATGAAGGATGGATACGGAAAGGAACATCCAGGCAGAATTGTAATCAAATAGTTACTAAACCTATCAACAAGGTAACACTTCATGGCTATGGAGGATAGAGATGGAGCATGTGTGGGAATGTCCCAAATGCAGTTGTGACTATTCTCTAACCAAGTAGTAACTAAATAACCGAACAGCCTTATAAGACATGCAATGCATGACATGTAACACTTGTGTTTGGAAGCTGTTGACAAGTAACATAAAACATGTAAACAACTTACCTTCATTAAACCTTCGCTCTTTCTTGTTGTAAAAATTATTGTAGGATGACACCACAACTGGAACAACTGGGACCTGGAACAGGGGAGACAACAGATTGATATTCACACAGAAAATTATATAAAGTATACTTCAACTGATCAACGGTACAGTAAAATATTTTCTTTTCCCTGTGCAAGCTTAGTCCATGCAGGACTAATTTTTGCATGTGAATTAGCCCTCCCCGTTACCAGTGTCTCTCACCATCAGGTGAACTCACTCTGATTTCAGATGTACTTGTAATGTACATCCCAAAGACAAGGATGTGAAGTGAACATTTTAGTCTAACTGACCGACATAGGGAAAAAACAAATCCACACACAAACATTAGCCCAGTGTACCAGAAGCATGTGTATGAAAAACAAATAAAACTATAGTCTTGCAGTTGATACCTGCCCACTGTGGTACCCATGGAAATGAAAAGGCAGATGAGCTGACAAAGGCTGGAGGAAACCTCGAGCAGCCCTGCCTACCTCAGAGCTTTAGGGAGGCAAGAACACAACCAGAGCAATCCATGAAGACAACTAGGAGGAAAGAAAACATAACTACAGACCAGAACGTGACAGCATAAATGGGTTTGGCAGAAATGCCCAGATGCTTCAGATTCAGAACAGGACATTGTGTCCACATCTACAGAATGTGTATCACTGAATCTGCCTCTAGTAAACATGGAACACTCAAGCATGGAACACTCAAACATGGAACATTCAAACATGAAACACTCAAGCAAGCTCTACAAGACTGCCTGCATGCCAGAGTAGCAGCAGGAGAAGAAGAAGAAGAAGAAGAAGAAGAAGAAGAAGAAGAAGAAGAAGAAGAAGAAGAAGAAGAAGAAGAAGAAGAAGAAGAAGAAGAAGAAGAAGAAGAAGAAGAAGAAGAAGAAGAAGAAGAAGAAGAAGAAGATATAATGACAAATAGAATCACCAAGAAGAATAAAAATGTGGACATTCTGTAAGATTGGAACAACGACATAAACAGCATCAGGTCTCAGAAACTGAAATACTTTGGCCAGATTAAACATCACAGAGGTTTGGAGAGAACAATGATGGAGGACATAGTTCCTGGTAGATCAGACAGGGGCTGACCAACACTACGATGAACACAAACCACTGCAGATCACTTGGGCATGAGGGTGTCTGAGTCAGAAGAAATGACCAGAGATTGAGAAACTGAAAAGAGCCAAAATGAGAGTGACCTTCTACAATGGACCCACCACATGATGATGATAACAACAAAATTGTATAATCGGGATGCAGAGATGTTTCCAAGGCACGAGGGCCGGGTTATATACTGGCCAAGACCTAATGACACGTCCTCGTCGAGCGTCCTGGGCAACAGGTCCCTTCGGGGTCCTGGCTAAAGTCAGTAGGATCGCCGATTCTGCCGAAGTCGGAGAGTGTTTGCCGGTACGGCGAGGAACCACCAGTCTGCACACCAATAAGCCAGACATGGGACAACGGATACTCACGTAAACCTCAGGTCCTATATGACATCACACTGATGTTGGACAACAGGATGCCTTCATCCGACATACAGGACTTCGCGTTGGTGCTCAAGCCAACGAACACAAGCAAGCAATTGTATAAATCAACACATAATCATGATGATAATATTGTATAATCAACCATATCTCAGAATGATTCCCCATTACTGACTGATTGGCAACATGCTGTCTTGACAGATGACAGTTTGTAAAATGGATTGTTAACTCTCCATAACACAAAGCCTGGGCTGAATATAGAGACCACGTGTCGCCCATGCAGCATGATCCCTCTCTCAGCCTGCCTAGTTTACTCCAGAGGGAAGGTAACATCAAAACATCTGGAACAAGACCAGCTGCAGAAGCTGCTGGAACATCAAAGCAAAGCTTTAACTGTCCGCCTATCCACCTGTCAGAGCTTCGATCCTAGACCAGTTGCAAACCAAGGCTTACGGCCTGGTCTGCCCTGCCATGATATTTAGTCTTTAGGTTGCATTTCTTCGCACCAGAATAAGGCTTGTACCCTCCCAATTGCACTCCTCCGCCTGAAGCCTTTGGCACAATGCCCCCCCCCCCCCCATAACATGAAGCTTGACTATACATTCTCCCCATCATTACATGAAGCTTGACTATACATTCTCCCCATCATTACATGAAGCTTGACTATACATTCTGCCATATCTTCCCATCATTACATGAAGCTTGACTATACATTCTGCCATACCTCCCCATCATTACATAAAGCTTGACTATACATTCTGCCATATCTCCCCATCATTACATGAAGCTTGACTATACATTCTGCCATACCTCCCCCTCATTACATGAAGCTTGACTATACATTATGCCATATCTCCCCATCATTACATGAAGCTTGACTATACATTCTGCCAAACCTCCCCATCATCACATGAAGCTTGACTATACATTCTGCCATATCTCCCCATCATTACTTGAAGCTTGACTATACATTCTGCCATAATTCCCCCTCATTACATGAAGCTTGACTATACATTCTGCCATAATTCCCCCTCATTACATGAAGCTTGACTATACATTCTGCCAAACCTCCCCATCATTACATGAAGCTTGACTATACATTATGCCATATCTCCCCATCATTACATGAAGCTTGACTATACATTATGCCATATCTCCCCATCATTACATGAAGCTTGACTATACATTCTGCCATATCTCCCCATCATTACATGAAGCTTGACTATACATTCTACCATATCTCCCCATCATTACATGAAGCTTGACTATACATTATGCCATATCTCCCCATCATTACATGAAGCTTGACTATACATTCTGCCAAACCTCCCCATCATCACATGAAGCTTGACTATACATTCTGTCATATCTCCCCATCATTACTTGAAGCTTGACTATACATTCTGCCATAATTCCCCCTCATTACATGAAGCTTGACTATACATTCTGCCATATCTCCTCATCATTACATGAAGCTTGACTATACGCTTAAAAATGTTGACAAGGTCTACTTCATTGCACCGGGTTTTTAATCCCATATGTCTCGAATTCCGTAGCTCTAGCAGCGACCCAAAGGAGTCTTTGAAAAATTTCACTCGTGGACCGAAGGATGCTGCCCAGAATCGAACCCACAACCTTTGGAGCCCGAGTCAAACGGCTTGACCACTTCGCTACAAAGACTCCCAAGCTTGACTATACATTCTGCCATATCAGATGAACCTACCTGTGCCTCCACAGCCAGGTGGAAGGCTCCCTTCTTGAAGGGCAACATGGAGCCATTGTGGTTGCGAGTACCCTCTGGGAAGAATATCACCTTTAACTGCAACAGAAACAACAAAGGATCAGTCAAGAATTTCTGTTGACATAATGAGGTGTATATTAAGAATGCCTTTTGACATAATGAGGTGTATTAAGAATCCCTTTTGACATAATGAGGTGTATTAAGAATCCATTTTGACATAATGAGGTGTAACAAGAATCCCTTTTGACATAATGAGGTGTATTAAGAATGCCTTTTGACATAATGAGGTGTATTAAGCATCCCTGTTGACATCATGAGGTGTATTAAGAATCCCTGTTGACATCATGAGGTTATCAAGAATCCCTGTTGACATCATGAGGTGTATTAAGAATCCCTGTTGACATCATGAGATGTATCAAGAATCCCTGTTGACATCATAAGGTGTATCAAGAATTGCTGTTGACATAATGAGGTGTATCAAGAATCCTTGTTGACATCATGAGATTTATCAAGAATCCCTGTCGACATCATGAGGTGTATCAGGTATCCCTGTTGACATCATAAGGTGCATTAAGAATCCCTGTTGACATCATGAGGTGTATCAAGAATCCCTGTTGACATCATGAGGTGTATCAAGAATCCCTGTTGACATCATGAGGTGTATCAAGAATCCCTGTTGACATCATGAGGTGTATCAAGAATCCCTGTTGACATCATGAGGTATATGTTGCTAACTCCATGTTGTTGGACAAGCTGTCATGCCATGGGTGATGTGGTCAGTTATCTCTCTGGGACCTTTACTTCCTGGCCAGTTTCCTGGTGCCCATTTTAGGCTGAGCCGAGATGTGTGCCCAGGTTAAAATTCAGTTACATATCCTTTACAGGAGATCAGTCAACCCTAGCAATTTTTGTGTTTGTGATTTCTTGGCAAGTTTACGTTCAGTACTGGTGAGATTTTATTGGTTCTTGCCAAAACACAGGTGAGATTTTATTGGTTCTTTTCCATATACTGGCGAGATTTTATTGGTTCTTGTCAAAACACTGGTGAGATTTTATTGGCTCTTGTCCATATACTGGTGAGATTTTATTGGCTCTTGTAAAAACACTGGTGAGATTTTATTGGTTCTTGTCAAAATACTGGTGAGATGTAAGATTTGATTGGTTCTTGTCAAAACACTGGTGAGATGTGAGATTTTATTGGCTCTTGATATCCAGAAAATGCATTTCTTCTTCGTCTTCTGCGTTCATCCGGAGAGTTTTTTCGGACGTGATTGCATTGTGCCTGTTTACAGCACAGCTGCTTTCTTGCGCCGTTAGGTCGAACCATCCGACTTCTGCAGGCATTTGTTGACCAGGTTAACCTTCCCGGAAATGCATTTCACAATATGATCACACAAAAATTCTTTTAACATACAAACTGTACGTAAGGTCTTACTTCTGCGAAAAATTACAAAATCCTTACAAAGTATAGCCAAACTTTAGAAGTTGGCAACTATAGTGAAACAGTCATTACTGATTCACATATGACTAATTGATTGATTGATTGATTGATCTAGGAACCGACATCACAGATATGACTAATTTTGTTCCTTTAAAACATGCCAGATGGAAAGGATACAGAATGAAGCTATGCGCATTATTCTTGGATGTACAAGAGATACAGCATGCAGGGCGATGCGCTACCTCCTTGATTTTCCAACCATTGAAGAGAGAATACAAGTTTGCAGGGCACGCGCCTACCTCAGAATTAACGCAAACACAACATCCACTGCATAGTGAAATTATGAAGGTGAAGGGCAGCAGGTTAAAAAGGACGGTCGTGGATGGGTCAAGCCGAAGACATTCTTCAACAGGTGTGTTCACTTGAGGACTTAAAACCTGGCGAGGAGTGGGTGCAAGTGCCAACAGATTTCTGCACATCCTTTTCAGTTTGCATCCAATTAGATAGAAAATGCAGACAAGAAAATCCGGCTGCTGTGGAGGCTGAAGTACAAGCGTTGATTTTCGAGAATTCGCTAGACGGTGATGCGGTCATCTACACAGATGGGTCGGTCGTCCGACATGTGAGAAGCTCATGGGCCTTTACAGCTCGGGCCAGAGGGAGAATTGTGAAGGAGGACTCTGGTGCTTTCACTGAAACCACAAGTAGCCTGACTATGGAAGTCATGGCAGTAAGTAAAGCAATAACATGGCTCGAGACACAGACATTCACTAGGGCATGTTTCCTTAGCGACTCAATGAACATGATCAAGAGGATAGAGGAGGGGTCGATCCGAAGAGAATGGTTGCTGCCTCTGTAGCGGTCTCGACTGACAAAGATTAGTTTCATCTTCGTGCCAGGGCATGCGGGAGTACAAGGAAATGAGTGGGCTGACAAGCTCGCAGGTAAGGCTACTGTGGAGGGCGGACGCGCCATGGACCAGGCTGACATTCTGAATGCTCTATGAGAAGTAAGACTCTTGCGTGAACCAAGTGATGACTGTGAATCTACAACCATGGCCAGACTGCGAGAACAGCAAATTAAAAGAGGGGTGGCCAAACAAGAACACTACGCAGGAAGCCAAAGTACCCTGATAAGCCAACACAGAACTGGCGTCGTTAGCCGCTACACGCTGCAGGATTTGCTGAGGAGGGGATCCGAGCACTTATGGACTGAATGGTTCGATGTGCAATGAGGATGATCTGTCGACTAACTAACTAACTATGCCAGACATATATAAACATCCATATTTTTGAAGCAGCTGTAAGCTTCAGACTCAGCATTGAACAATATTTAAGAATTTACCTTTTTATTTTTGATAAGACTGCTCGTGCCGTCTATGGTCTTTATAGCGCTCGTTCTGTTCACTCGGTTGATGTAGATGGTACCACACATCCAGGCTCCAAGACCAAAGGTTCCAGAGCTCCAAATTAACTCCTTCTTTGCCAGAATGACACAATTGTCTGGCCACATGGCAAACAATGCTGAGGAATAGGGAAATGATAAAGATGAGGCATATGTTTCATGCAATTATAACACAGTTGTGTAAAGAAGGAAGCATTTAGAGTGAAACATTTCAATAAAGAGAGCTTCAAATGATGAGGCCAATCATCTTGTCTCTATATTTGTGTGTGTATGCGAACATAATTTTCTAAGTTACAGCATGACACCCCACCCCACACTCTTTCTCTCAGTGTACTGTCTATCCCGTACAGAGCTTCCAACATAATTACAACATTAGCAAGTCCTGTTAAGTTAGTTACATGTCCTTTTACAGGACATTGCAGTCAACCCAAGCATGTTTTGACTGTTTGCAATTTACTAGGCAAGTGTATGTTCAGTAGTTTGCCAGTGCTTTCTGAGCAACTAGCGCTGATGCCATGGTATAAAAATCAGTGCCCGGCAGTCTGCTTCCAAATCGCCTGCAGTTGTGTTTCAAATGCAGCATACTTCTTCTTCTTCTTCTGCGTTCATCTGGAGTTTTTTTTTTTTTCAGACATGATTGCATTGTGCCTGTTTACAGCAGAGCTGCGTTCTTGCCCAATTAGGATGACACATCCGACTTCTGCGGGCATTTGTTGACCGGTATAACCTTCCCGGTGAAATGCAGCATACAAGATTCAGAATCACAATACCTTCGCTACAGCATGAACAACAGCAAGTCCTGACAAGATAGAAAACATATTCAGGCAGTCAAGATCATCATGTGCCCTGCCAAAAGGCAAAGGCATTCATGAATCTCTGTCAGAATCTCGAATGTCTCCAACCGAGATGCAGGAACATCGTTACGCCCGCCAGGCGAGTATTAGTTACCTGCCCGCAGGTTGCTGGCTGACACGATAGCCAGCGGTCAGGCAAGGACAAAGCAAGACGCACGCAGTCCTTATGAAGCCAATCCACAGAGGGCAAGCGCTTTGCGAGAAACAGACAGACAGCTTGGGTACTCGGACCAGACAGGACGTGTGGGTAGAGAAAGGCTTTGTGTAGTTCTGTGCCCGAAAGTCGAGTGCTTGTACATCTTGTGAGATAGACTGTAAAGCTGTGGGTTGTCTGTAAGTGTATTGATATATTGTATATGTATTGTAATGATCATCACATGCCAAACTAGATCGTATTGCATGTGACTTGTAAATAAATCCATTGAACTTCGTGTCGTTGTGTCTCAAGTCCAATCATGTTGTACTTGTACTTGTCTCACATGTGTTAGGTATAACGAGCCAGGTTTAAGACCCTGACATGTGTGAACGTGGGGGAATCGTCCGACTTTAAATTAATTAAGATTTGTGAACGTGAGGACTTTTGTCCAGCTTTAATGTACATTTAAATGTGATCGTAAAGGCTCATCCTCATATATAGTATTACATTTGTTTGAATATGGAGGCTAGATGTGAACGTAAAGTACATACAGTTGTTTGATCCTGTAAACGTGTAAAACATCAGTGATTGTGTAACTTGTCGCCATTTTGACCTTGTCGACATTGTGAAGTTGTCGCCATTGTGACCTTGTCGCCATCTTGTAAACTTGATGTCTATGTCCTTACTGAATGTCATCTTGATGTAAGTGATGTGTCATCAGTGTTGTAGAGTGTTGAGATATATTTAGATTGTCTTTGTGAAGTTAGTTGTGGAAAGCAGAAAGTTTCGGAAAGAAAGTGACTTGTGGTTTTGAAAAAAAAAATTGTTGACTGACGACATTACGACCTACAATTACACTCAACGCCATACAAACCTAATCAAAACTTAGTGACAAGCATACACACCACATCAGATAGACGCTAATTTATTTCCTCCAAAAACAAAAGCAGGTTTTCTGTGCCATCTGAAACCCTTGCCCGTAGAGGTCATTTGAGTTTTGAAGTAGCGACCCTACAGTTCCTAGCCCTAGTGTGAACCGTTCTCCACCGCATCCAGTACACTTGAGTATATTTTTCTTTCTATATACTTTCGGATGCAAATTTGGGCACAAATTGTAAGTTGAACAAAATTGTAAATTTTTCACATTACTAACACCTTGTAACTAATTGTGTGTCTGACAACTCATTTGCATTTAAATTTTCCATCATGTCTTCATTAAACGACTTCATCGAGATGGGTTTAAAGCTGAAGTTAACTGGTGGCCCATTTTGGAACAATTCAGTTGATGATCACCCTCCATGGCAGTCTTAGGCCATCTAACATTTTTTCTCTCCGACTGCCTTGTTTACTGCTGATCTTTCCGTGATGTTTTCTAATGCCCCTCTTCTCATTACATGCCCAAAGAATGCTTTTTGTCACTTTCATATAGTTGTATATACTACTACTGGCACCTTGACAGATAATAGTTACATTGTGCTCTATAAAGGGCATAACCATAACCCATGGCGGGGACTAGGGATGGAGTTACACCTCTCCACAGCACAAAGCTTGTGTTGAATTGTAGAGACCATGTGTTGCTCACGCAGCATGATCACTTCTCTCGGGATGCCTAGTTTACTCGAGGAGAAGTAACACCAATATCAAAGCTGTCGGATCAACAAAACAACACTCTAACTGTCCACCAGCCAGAGCATCAATACTAAACAGTTGCTGACCAAAGCTTAGGGCTTTTGTCTGCCCTGCCATGACATGTAGTCTTTAGGCAGCATTTCCTTGCACCAGGATAAGGCTTGTACGCTCCAAATAGTGCTGCTCCGCCAAAAACCGATGGCATAATATGGGGTGTCCATCTTCATGGCGAATTGGTCAAGCCATTTGACTTCGGCTCCGAAGGTTGTGGGTTCAATTCCGGGTCGCATCTTTCAGTTCACGAGTGGAATTTTTCTAAGACTCCTGTGGGTCGTCGCTAGAGCTATGGAGTTCATGCTTTGTGCAACACTTTCCGCGCTGCGGAAAAAGACCGAGCCATATGGGATAAAACTCAGTGCAATGAAGTCGACTTTTAAGCGACTTTAAAAAAAAAAAAGTCATATCTGGCTAAGACCCGACTCACATAGTTCTGTGTGACGTTCTACTTTCACAGCCTCTTTCAGGCACTAGCTGTTGCTACTCTGGCAGTCTGAGGTATTCGCGACATTTGTCTCAGAAACCACATCTCCAGTGCTGCTGAGCTCTTCTTAATGTTTTGTTCACATTCCAAAATTCACAGCTACACAGAATGACAGTGTCTATAAAACATTTCAGTGCTCTTTTTCTAACATTTAATGAGAGTGAATTGTTACACAAGATTGTTGTTTGAATAACGAAGACACAAACAATAGATTGCCTGGCATATTACTGCATCTCGTCACATACTGCAGAAAACACCCAACATAAACTAAATTAACTAGATAAATCCTTCAAGCTTAAATATACAGTACACACTTGTCTACCACGGTAATGTTAAACTGACTAACATGTCTTTCTGTTTGCATAAAATTGGATTCTATCAGTCCAGGGTGTTCTCTGTCTTCAACTTCTGCATTTATCCTTAACTGTTCCCTGGAAGGTTACTACTGAGATGGTATACTGAGATGGTATACTGAGGTGTTTTAGATCAACAACACGACACATGGGTGTAACTCATAAGTGCTCAATTCTACTCCTAATTCAAGCTTGAATCCGGGGAATTTCAGCTCAGTGCATGAATTCCGTAGCACCGGCGCAGATCCTGAAATACTTTGGGTATATTTTTAATTCGAAATTTTGCCCGGACAGCGCAGTTAGGCTACTCTTTTTTTATTTCCAATTGGCAAGGGAATTGTTTACATGTGCAACAATACACACAGGCATCCGATCTTAGTACCCAGAAACCAGGGGAAATTGTATTACTAGAAGTCCACGTGAAACCATCCCAGTTCACCCCTGGTACATGTGATTCTTGATGACCTGCACTGCTGCTGACTTTATCTCTAACACAGGCATCTGTTTTATACTACCTGTACCTTCTGTGGCGAAGGGCTTACAAATGCAATTCGTAATCCCGCATACCGCATTCGAAACACAGCAGCAGACCGCCTTGGATTGGTATTTCCATACAATGGTATGAGTGCCGGTCATTCAGAAATCAATGGCAAACTACTGAATGTAAAATCGCCAAGAAATCACAATCCGCCAAAGCAATGACTGTGACGTCCTGTAAAGGATACGCAAGTAACTTACATATTTGCAGCTAAAAGTTAAGAATTATACTTACGAAGCATATCAAGAGAGCTCTGGTGATTCAAAACAATGATGACAGGCTCGTTAATGTCCAGATATTCTTTGCCACGTATAATTACTTCCACACCCAACAATGGGCTCAAGAAATTTTTCACCCAGAAAGATACAAAACTGTGGAAAAAACAACATGAAATAGTAAATAATGACGTAAATAAGACATACATGTCAAATTATATAGAAAAGGAGAAAAGAAAAATTACAACAGAAATTAGATTCCTGAAAAGAATACTCAATGTATCAAGAAGAGAGAAAATCAGACATGAAGAAATCAGGACTACAGTGGGGGATATAGCAGCGCTAGATTTCATATGAAAACAGCAAGTTAAATGGTTTGGCAATATAACTAGATTACCAACTGACAGTATACCACAACAAGCAATGATCTACAGACCAGAGGGAAGCAGAAGAGGTCGACCCTGTAAACGATGGACAGAGGGAATAACAGAGTTTATGGGAATCTCAATACATGATTGATTGATTGATTGATTTAGGAACCGACATCACAGCATTCGGGACATTCCCATAAGCGCTCCGTCCCCATCCCCAGCGAAGAGTTCCAACACTAATAGTTCCAGTAGCAATCTGATTATATGTCCGTCTCGCCTTTCCTCTGAGCGTCGAGCGTCCCATAAATGGACACTCTCCTGCAATGTATGCTTCACCTTCAACACTGCAAGGTACAAGAGGAACGAGAAGTGATGATGAGATACTGAAGCATATATTCTGGCATGCAGACTCACTGATGCAGGGAGCCACAGTAACGCAAACGCTAGCATGCTTGTCTGTCGGCTATAAATACAAATGTATATAAATCCCAGATGCTGTGGTGTAAGAGTTGCGAATGAGACTCACACTCCCTCAGTGGAAGAAGATTGCCATGTGCTGGTTTTCATACAATGATATGAGCATCTGTCATTCAGAAAGCTATGGCAAACTACTGAATGTAAACTTCCCTAATAAATCACAAACAGCCAAAAAATACTGGGGTTGACTGCAAACATCCAATTAATTTATAAATATATATAAAGTGCCATGCCAGCTGGCATAGGCATTCATGACTCTCCACAGATCTCAGTCTTTGGTGTTCTGGATCAACTCGGCTGATGATATCCCTCCATGCCACCGTCTCAATCCATCATTTCTATGGTCTGCCTCCACCAATCTTCGCCGCTGTCACGATGTTCTCCAACATCTGCCTCTCTTCTCATCACATGACCAAAGAAAGATGTTGGTCTCTTTCTTATTGTTGTATATAATGTTCTAGTTTCATTAGCCTCTTTCAGGCAATCGTTGTTAGTTATTCTGGCAGTCGAAGGAATTTGCAACATTCGTCTCAGGAACCACATCTGTGTTGCTTCCAAGCACTGAGCATTGACTTGATTCAAATGCATTGTATTGAAATTACAAAAGATACACGAAACAAGACAAATAACACAAACACCCTATTATGGCGATATACTGTCCTTCTCCAAATGGGAGGTCACATTTGGCGATATATTATCCTTTGTCACTGAATCAGTTAACCCTTTACAGGGCAGAACGGCCGTTAGCGGCCGATGGCTTAAACGAGCGGAGCGCCCGTTTACGTCCGATACTATTATGCATAGTAAAAACGCGATCTCTCGGCTGTCCGACACTTCCGACGGCTACTTTCGATTTCGCCGACAGCTTGACAACGTGGCCGCCATTTGTAAACGTGCTATTATGAATTTGAACGGACTTTTACGGACTTTTTTTGATAGTTTTCGGGATTTTTTACGCTGTTTTTCAAAATGGATTTCGGCGATTCTTCAAGTGATAGTTGAGATTTCGCTAGGTTCAATTTAAATGACATTAAAGGGCACGAAGTTGACTATTAATCGGAGCTAGATATCAGTGCAAAGCGTTACTTTGCATTAGCAGTCTGAGTCGGACTAAAGAATGATTATGATTCTGAAAATGTGTTTGTAAATTGCCGTATAGATGACGGAAAATCACAAACAACATGCTGTATTTCATAAATATTTGTGTTCATATATGGATTACCAACAACAATCACGTGAGTAACATATTCTGCATCCTTTTCCCTTCATTGTGTTGTTTATTTAACTAAAATCGGTTGACTAACACCTTATTTGTGATGTTTTTACCGAAATTTTACCAAACCTGAAAAAATCTTTGCCCGTTCAGGGCTACAAAACGAACAAGCGTCTGCCCTGTAAAGGGTTAATATAGGCAGAGTGAGTGAGAGTAGTCCGAGTAGAGAGACAGATAGATTGAAAGAAAGGGGAGTCAGAAAGGAGAGAATAAGGATAAGGAAAGGGAGAAAGAGGAAGGACTAATGAAGTTACTACATATTAATGTATACATCAGAAACGCTAGAATGACTTTTTTAGTTTTTGACTTATGCACACTAACTAGTGCTTGCTCCGTGGCGAAGGGGTTACAGGCTCATTGTGTAATCCTGCATACTGCGTTCAAAACACAGCTGCAGGCAATTTGGCAGCAGACTGCCTTGCGTTGGGTTTTTACAAAATGGTATATATATATATGGGTGTGGTCATTCAGAAAGCAATGGCAATGGCAAACTACTGAACATAAACTTGCCAAGAGATCACAAACAGCCAAGAAATGGAGGGGTTGACTGCGACGTCCTGTAAAGGATATGATTTTTTTAACACTAACTAGTATCCTAAACATCATCATCATACATTTAATTTACACTAAACACAACCACAAACTTACAAATGATTCTTGGGGTTGCGTGGACGAGGAATCCCATAAATGATTGTTGCAAAGCCGATGAGAAGCACAATAACATAGTAAACTATTAATTTAAAATAATACTTAAAAGGCTTCACCGTCATATACAACACTGGAAGAACAAGAAGAGAAACTACAAGAACGATCTGCCAGAGGCTGAATTCGTCTAGATAAGCCATAACTTCGGTTTGCGAGCGTCTTCACACAAGAGAAGCACTCTCTCTGTCGTACGATGTTGTTTGTCCGGTGGAAAGTTCGAAGTACACATTTCTCGATTAATATCGCCTGATGGTCGGTATTAAAAGTGAACCATTAGAAACGAAATCCGAAATTCGGTTAAGTTATTTAGTTCATCATCATCATCATCATCATCATCTTCCACTTCTGCCGTCAAGCGGCGTGGGGAGGAATAATTTGCGTTCCAGCGCCCGGTGGGCGGCACTGGATAGTGTCATTCCGTGTGGTTGCGTGTCTGTATTTGTTTGTGTCCCCCACGCCTATTCAACCTATACACAATAAGAATTTTTAAACAAGTCGAACTTAACATCAACGGAATAATCATAAATAATCATCAATCAATCAGATGCCGTCTCCACAATGAAGGTTGGCTGCAATGGATCTCCAACACTCTCTGTCTCTCTTACTCTTAGGTATGTTGATGATGCCGTGTTACTAGCAGAAAGCGAGCAAGAGTTACAAAACATAGTGGAACAAGTAAACAGGCACAGAATGTGGTTTAGGTCCAACAAAAAAAAAAAAACCTATAATAATTAGCAGTGGAAAGGAAAGGTCATCGATGAACATCACAGTAAATGGGGGAGATACTAGAACAAGTAACAAGTTTCTCCTATCTTGGAACAGATTATGGCAGAAGTGAAGTAGAAATGAGCAAGAGAATAAAATGGCCAAACATGCTTTCAACAGCATGAAATCGGTATTAACATCTAGAGAGATTAACAATTCATTAAAAATGAGAATAGTTAAATGTTACATTCAACACTACTGTATGGCGCGGAAGCCTGGACATTGAACAAGCAACTAGAAAGTCGAGTAGAGATCCTGGAGATGTGGATATACAGACGAATATGTCGTATTTCATGGAAACAAAAACAATCAAATGCAGAGGTTCTAGAACAGTGGTTCTCAACCGGTGGGAGGGGGGATTCTTAGGGTTTCCGGGGGATTAGGATTATTTCAAGATCACGTTAATACAAGAACCGATTACTTGATATTGTTTTTCCCTCCATACTTTACGGTTCTGTACTTCTCACCCTTCTGAAATTCTTTTTATAATGTAAGTAGACCTGTAAATTACGTTTTATGTAGACTCTAGACTTGTTGTAGTATGTGTTATTAAATGTAGCTTCCATTTTTACGTACATTGTGTAGGGGCGGGGGAGGAGAATTTATAGGGAGGAAATATGAAAAAAAGGGGGGGGGTGACATTCTAAACATATGGTGAAGGGGGGCATGGGCCAAAAATGGTTGAGAACCACTGTTCTACTGGAAATGAAAAGAGAGTTGATGTAAGAAATATAAAAAGAGGCCAGTGAAATATTTCGGCCACGTTAAAAGACATAATACTCTTATTCTTCATCTTCTTCTCTCGTTCGCTTGAAATATGTCTATAACTGCAATGTTGTCTCTTGTATGATAATACTCTTATGAAAACCATACTGGAGGGCAAGGTTGAGGGCAAGCGAGCAAGAGGCAGACAACGATATAAGTGGGAAGATGACATCAAGAAATGGACTAACTAACATCAATCTGACAGAATGTACAGTCAGGGCGAGAGACAGACAGTGTTAGAGATCCATTGCAGCCAACCTTCATTGTGGAAACGGCGCCTGATTGGTTGATTTTGTTTGTGATTTCTTGGCAAGTTTATGTTCAATAGTTAGCCATTGCTTTCTGAACGACTGGCACAGCGCAAAGCAGCCTGATTCCAAATCTTCCGCAGCTGTGTTTCGAACGCGGTATGCGGGATTACGAATTGCGTCCGTAACCTTTCGCCATAGAATGAGTTCCAGGAAATGACGTAGAGAGTAGAGGCGCGCGGTGTGCTACTGAGTACGCTACCACTTCAGTGTTGACTGTTGACTGGTCTATACGCATACCGGTCTGTTTAGTTTAGTTTTAGTCGACGGATCAACATCACGTCACATGGGTATAACCCATAAGTGCTCCGTTCTACTCCCAACTCAAGTCTGAGTCTGGAGAAACTCAGCTCAGTGCACGAACTCTGTAGCACCGGCGAGGATCCTGAAATACTATGGGTTGATTTTTAACTCGAAAGGTTTTCCCGGGCAGCGCCGTTAGGCTCCTCTTTTTCGATTTCCAACTACCAAGGATTTTTTACGTGCGCAACAATACACACGGGCGTCCGATCTCACTACCTAGAGACCAGGGGAAATTTTGTACTAGAAGTCCACGTGAAAAAATCCCGGTCCTCACCGAGGCTTGAACCTGGGACCTCCAGCACTCGAGGCGGACACCATACCTCGAGACCACTCAGCCCCCTCAACAAATACGGGCCTAGCACCGTATGCGCCTAAGACGTGTAGAAGGCGTCTTTACTTAGTCTTCTGTCAATTACAGAACGTCGCTGTCAACCCCTGTTATTGGCTGTTTATTATTTTCTAGATATTCAATAGTTTGCCTTTGCATATTGGATGTCCGACGCTTATACCTTGTGGCAATCAACGCAAAGCGATATGTTTCAAAACCGTATGCGACTGACTTCTAATTGTGTCCACTACCATAAACCTTTAACATAAGGCTGAGAATCCTGGACAATTAGTAAACAGGCGAAAAAATCCATGGAAGCCTTGAAGATGTGGTTTTATAGAAGAAAGCTGAACATTAATTGGACAGCCGAAACGAGAAATTAAGACTGTTTAAGGGAAGATGAGACGCAACGACAACTTTCACAAACACCAGAAAGAGGCAGTCATCATAGTTTGGCCACGTTGTGAGAAGACAAAAACTGGAACATATCGTGACTGATTTGCGGAAAGAGAGACAGGGGAAGACAGCGTGAGACAGTCTTGTGTCATGGCACCGAAGGGAGCCAACACACGAATTGATCCATGCTGTCGCAATTTGTGGAGGGATATTATCGCCCAAGAAAGCCGGCAAGGCATTTGATGATGATGATGGTGGTGGTTGCAATTATGCGGTTCTAGTCGGTTTTATGCAAACATATAGAGTTCGTGTTAAATTTGAAATTTCCGTGGGAATAACAGATGTTCCACATTCGAACAATATCCGTGACTATGTGTTGTTTCAGCTTGCTTGCTTGTGTTCGTTGGCTTGAGCTCCAACGCGAAGTCCTGTATGTCGGATGAAGGCATCCTATTGTCCAACACCAGTGTGATGTCATACAGGACCTGAGGTTTGCGTGAGTATTCGTTGTCCCATGTCTGGCTTATTGGTGTGCAGACTGGTGGTTCCTCGCCGTACAGGCAGATACTCTCCGACTTCGGAGGAATCGGCGATCCTACTGACTTTAGCCAGGACGTCGAAGGGACCTGTTGCCCAGGACGCTCCATGAGGACGCGTCAATAGGTCTTTCAGCTGAAGTATTATCCGTTTATTCACATCATGTGATATGTAACTCTGCAGTATGCACCAGACGAGATGCAGCGAATTATGCCAGGCAATAAATCGTGCAACACGTTGTTTGTGGATTATGTGTTTAAAAGTTACTTAGCTGGCCTATATGCGTCAGCATAATGGGCCACCAGATGACACACTCATGGAGCACACATTCGATCTGAATAGGCGTTCTTGCATCTTCACTGATCTCTCTCTGCCTTTGGTGCTCTTAACCAATTCTGTTGATGATATTCCAAAACACTACTGTCTTAGTCCACACATTATCAGTCTCTTTGCACGCCTCTGAATCTCCAACCGTTCATCTTCCAGCCGTTACGATGTTTTCCAACGTCTTCTCAGTACAATAGATTTCGCAACCACATATACGAAATTCATGATAGGTGAATCAGCCATGTGTACATATGAATTGGCGCCGCAGAAAGCATATCAAATACCCCAAGACTACCCAAAAATACGACGTTATAGAGGAAAGCCTTCTGGACTAGAGAAACAATAGTGGAAAATATACTCTATGGAGTACCGAGTAAACTAAAAAAAACAAAGACAGTTTAATTCACACAAGAGACAACATTGTAGTTATTGACATATTTCAAGCGAATGAAAGCAGAAGAAGAAAATGGGACGGCGATGAACAGAATTAGGAAGAACTTAGAAGCAACGGAGTTGTGACTTCTGAGACTAATGATGAGAATACCTTGAATTACCAGAGTAACTAATAACGAATGCCTGGAAAATGCTTATAAAACTAGAATCATCACCATAATCATCAAGTGCCATGCCCGCTGGTATAGGCGTTCGTGACTTTCCGCAGATTTCGGTCTTTGGTTTTCTGGATCAACTCTGCTGATGATATTACTCAATGCTACTGTCTCAATCGATCCAGCATCATTTATCTTGGTCTGCCTCTCCCTTTGTTCCCCTCGATCTTTCCAGTTGTCATGGTGTTCTCCAGTGTCTCTCTTCCCCTCGATCTTTCCAGTTGTCACGATGTTCTCCAATGCCTCTCTTTTCATCACATGACCGAGGAAAGCTGTTTGTCTCTTTCTTATTGTTGTATATAATGTTCTAGTTTCGTTAGCCTGTTTCAAGCAGTCGTTGTTAGTTGCTCTGGCAGTCCAAGGAATTCGCAACATTCGCCTTAGGAACCACATCTCTGTTGCTTCCAATTTCTTCTTAATTTGTTCATTTACATTCCAACATCCACTGTCATACAGCAATACAGCACCGACACTAGATTCCTCTGATGATGTGAAGGATTCGTTCTATGAGGAGTTAGACTCCGTGATCAAGGCAGTTCCAAAATCTGACTACATTTATATGCTCGGTGATTTTATTGCTCGTGTGGGCAAGGACTCGAGTTCATGGCCAGTGTGCCTTGGAAAATACAACATCGGTCGCATGAATGAAAATGGGCAAAGGCTGCTGGAGCATTGCACCAGTAATGACCTATGTATTACAAACGCCTTTTTTAAAACAAAAGAGATGCATAAGGTCACATGGAAACATCCAAGATCCGGCCATTGGCACCAGCTGGACTTCATCATCACACGAAGACAACATCTGAACCATATATCATTGACTCGAAGTTACCACAGTGCTACTGTGATATGGATCATTCTTTGGTTGTTGCAAGGGTTAGCCTGAGACCAAAGAGAATCTACACAGCTAAACACAAATCCAGCCCCAGGGCTAATATTATTAACACACACGATCCTGAAAAGTGCTTTCAGTTTCAACAGCAACTTGAAGACGCTTTCACTGATACACCAGAAAATTGTACAGTAAGTGAAAAGTGGGGTCAAATTAAGTAAACTCTTTATAAAACTGCCGTAGGGGTTTACGGCACTGTGGATCATAAGAGGCAGGACCGGTTTGCGGCAAACAGCGAGACTTTGCAGCCCTTGAATGATAAGAAGAAGAAAGCTCTCTTAAGAAACAAGGAAAGACCAACGCGTAACACTCTGAGTGAGCTAAGGCAAGCTAGGAAGGATGTGCAAAAGGCTGCCAGGCAGTGTGCAAATGATTACCGGATCAAGTTATGTGAGTCCATTCAAATCGCAAGTGACAAGGGAAACATAAGAAGCATGTATGAAGGAATAAAGAAAGCCTGTGGTCCAGTGATCAAAAGAAGTGCACCATTGAAAACCTTGACTGGAGAAATCATCACTGAAAAGAAACAGCAGATGGACAGATGGGTAGAGCATTATTTGGAGCTTTACTCAAGTGAGACCAAACTAGCGGATAATGCCCTCAACGCCATAGAGGCTCTACCAACTCTTGACCACCTGGACACACTTCCCACCATAACAGAAGTTAAGTGTCCTATAAATGAACTTGCATCTGGCAAGGCTCCAGGTAAGGATGGGATTCCAATAGAGGTTATCAGGAGTGGGCAAGACACACTCACTCTACAGATCCACCAGCTAATAGAGCTATGCTGGAGAGAAGGACAAGTCCCGCAGGATTTCAAAGATTCAAGCATCATAACACTGTACAAGAACAAGGGCGATCGGAGCGGCTGCAACAACTATAGGGGTATCTCACTTCTGTGTATTGTTGGAAAAGTATTTTCCAGAATTGTTCTGCACAGACTTCAAGTCCTAGGATATCAAGTCTACCCCGAATCACAGTGTGGCTTTCGACAGAACCGGTCTACCATTGATATGATATACTCATTGCGACAAATGCAAGAAAAATGCCGTGAACAGAATCAACCACTGTTTATTGCCTTCATCGACCTCACAAAAGCATTTGATTTGGTCAGTTGTGAGGGTCTGTTCAAGGCACTAACGAAGATTGGCTGCCCACCAACTCTTCTGTCCATTGTGGAATCGTTCCACACAGGCATGAAGGGTATAATCAAGTTTGATGGTGCAACTTCTGAAGAATTTGAAATCAAGAATGGAGTTAAGCAAGGTTGTGTACTAGCTCCCACCCTCTTTGGAATATACTTTTCACTTCTACTCAAATATGCCTTTCGTGATCAGGATGGTGGTATATACATTCACTCACGCTCAGATGCCGGCCTTTACAATGCTTAGAGATTGAAGGCCAAGGCCAAAATTAGGAGGGTACTGATCAGAGAGTTGCTTTTTGCAGATGATGCTGCAGTTACGACCCACTCTGAGGAAGAATTGCAATGTCTACTATCTGCATTCTCCAATGCTTGTTCTGAATTTGGTTTAACAATTAGCAAAAAGAAGACACAGATTATGTCACAAGGTGCACATGGGGTACCATCAATCTTTATTGACGACGCCGAACTCGAGATGGTAGACCATTTTACATATCTAGAATCAGTGGTAAATAGCAAATTATCCCTAGATCAGGAAATCAACATCCGGATTGGTAAGGCAGCAACAACAATGAACAGGTTAAGAAAAAGAGTCTGGGAGAACAGGAAGCTTACTGCCAAAACAAAAGTCCTTGTCTATCAATCCTGTGTCCTTAGTACTCTTCTTTATGGCAGTGAAACCTGGACAACTTACTCACACCAAGAGAAACATTTAAACAGCTAGAATTCTTGGTATTAAGTGGCAAGATAAAAGCACAAATACTGAAGTATTGGAAAGATCAGGTTGTGTGACAGTTTAATCCATGCTCAGTTTTCGTAGACTTAGATGGATAGGACATCTTAGGAGGATGGATGATGGTAGAATACCAAAGGGCATCTTTTTTGGTGAATTACAGATGGCTAAGAGATCTCAGAGTCGGCCTCTACTACGATACAAAGATGAACGTGTTGCATGGAGGGCAAACATCAGAAATGGAATAAAGACAAAGGAGAAAATTATTGCAGATAAGTCACACACCGAGCGTTTGAGACGTAAGATGGTGCATGTTGGTGGAAATGACCACGTTTTCACATGCACCCACTGTGGACGGACATGTACAGCGCAAATTGGCCTTATCAGTCACATTCGCTACCGCCTTAGGTAAAAGTTATTATGCCTTTTTAAAGCACAAACTATCGTCTGTCAAGACGGCAAGGTGCCAATGAACATATCGATATAGTATATAATAATAAGCCTATATAAGCCGGTCTCCTTGGCCAAAGGCTTGCGAACGCGGCTCGCGAACAGCTTACCATGCGTTCGAAATGCAGCCGCGACCAATTTGTGCAGCAGACCGTGTCGCATTGTGTTATAACGTGTTGGTATTGGAGCCTATCGCTCAGAAAGCAATGGCAAACTACTGAACGTCAAAACTTGCCTAGTATATTAACAGCAGCTGAAAAATGCTGGTGTTGACTGCAACGTCCTTCAAAGGATATGCAACATTAAAAAAAAACATTATATTATATTATATACCATAGTATATAATTTAACGTTATCTCTTTGATCTGGGGTGCCTCCATGACACATTGTATTGTTGTTTTGTCACGAAGAAGGTGTTGGTCACGCACAGATTATGATGTCTGCAGAATTCCAAGAGACGTCCATTGTCATTGATCTTCCCAACGCCATACTGTCCTAGATATGGAGGCCAAGATTTGTAGTCGGAGCTAATCATGGCGTTGAAATCCCCCAGGATAAAAAGATGTTGCTTCTATGGTGTTTCAATGACCACTTTGCTAAGGTCGTCATAAAACGTATCTTTAGATTCTGGTGCTGCAGTTAGTGTTGGGGCGTAAACGCTTATAAAACTAACTGGGCCTGCCTCTGTCTGGAGTTGGAGCTTCAGTATTCTTTCAGTGCCATCACTTGGTGGTATGATGGAATTAAGCAGCTTGTTTCTGATAGCGAAGCCAACTCCATGCTCCCTGGTCTCTCCGCACGGCTTGCCATACCAGTAGAAAGTGAAGTCCCTCTCCTTGATGTTTCCAGATTCTGAGAGTCTGGTCTCTTGCAGGGCGACAATGTCTATCCCCAGTCTGAGTAGTTCGTTGTTTATCACTGCTGTTTTACGGGCATAGACAATCTCATTTAGATCGCCTGAGATGCCAGGGGTCGTAGTTCTTATGTTCCATGTTCCCAGCTTTAGGGCCGGTTTTTTTGTTTTTTTTTGCTAGGTGTATAAATTGCGATCCATGTGTCAGGGTTTTGTCCGTAAGCTCCACACACCCTCAGGAGCAGATGACCAGTATCGAGAAAGCACCTTCTTGACTGGAGGCTACCCAGCTTCGGCGGGCGGTAGCTGTCTAGTGAGATAGATGATCTCCCCCATCTTCAGAAGAAACTCCTGGCGCCTTGTTCTTCACAATCGAGCATTAAGACACTTATAACCGGTAACTGCTGCTTCCCGTGTTGTGTCACCGCTGTTACGCAGTGTTTAAGTGACATATCCAGGGCACAAGCCTGGGCAATGGAATTCAGAGAACCAGCTGTTGCCCAGTAGCAGGTTCCCCCTCTCCACGTCACCACGTCCACGTTGACCAAGATAAAGGCAGTAGCCAATACTTCCGGCGAACAAAACCAGTACAGACATGCGCGGAGATACGGATATCATCATTATGTGCCATGCCGATTAGCGTGGGCGGTCATGTTTCGCCATCTCGCTCGAGTCGTGGATCAGCCCAGTGTTCTTGTCTTGACTATACCACGTGGCCAAGCCATCCAGATATTTATTTCTCTACCTTTTCCTTGTTCTTTTCCTCTCATACCAGTTGTCACCTAGTTCTCTCCTTCATTTCTTCTAATAACGTGTCCAAAAACGTTTACAGTCTACGTCTAATTTCTCTATCGCATGGATGGAAAGTTGTTCAGTCTCAGAAGGCTGAAAGCTAAAACCAAAACTAACAGCGACATCGTCAAAGAGCTCCTGTTTGCTGATGATTGCGCTCTAAATGTCAACTTAAGGGCGGACATGCAACACAATGTTTCAGCTTTCTCATATGCCTGTGCCAACTTTGGTCTCAATATCAACTTGGAGAAGACTGTAATTATGTACCAGTCAGTTCCTGGGATTAATATCGCGCCGAATATCAAAGTGAATGGTCATAGACTAAGTGTTGTGGACAAATTCACCTATCTTGGCAGCACTGTGTCACAAGCTGCCACAATTGATGACGAAGTGAATGCAAGAATATCCAAGGCCATTGCGGCCTTTGGCATACTGTACAAGAATGTGTGGAACATAAATTAAATGGAATAAGCCTGCAAACAAAGCTGAGAGTCTACAAAGCAGTTGTACTATCCACACTGCTATATGCCTGTGAAACCTGGACTGTTTATCAGCGACACGCTAGGAAATTAAACCACTTCCACACAGTCTGCCTTAGGAAGCTATTGAAGATTAAATGGCAAGACAATATCCCAGACACTGAAGTCCTAGAAAGAGCGTCCATGCCCAGTATCCACACTATACTAATGAAGAATCAGATTCGCTGGGCTGGTCACTTAACTCGCATGCCATATCACAGGCTCCCTAAATGAATTTTTTTACGGCGAGCTGCGATGTGCTAAACGCTCCCAAGGCGGTCAAAAGAAACGCTTTAAAGACACTCTGAAAAGCTCACTGAAAGCTTTTGGAATTCATCATGGCACTTGGGAGACTGCAGCCAGAGACCGAAATTCGTGGCATACATCATTACGCAAGGGTGCTGTCACTTTTGAAGTAACCAGAACTGCAAGAACTGTGAACAAAAGGCTAGACAGAAAAACAACTGCATGATACCCTCCTCCTGGAACGTCAAGCATTCTTTGCCCACATCATCAAAGAACATTTCGAGCCAAAATAGGCCTTATCAGCCATCTTAGAACTCACGGCTCCCTACTTTCAACCCTACTGGATGAAATGAATGGTCATCATCATTCTTGATGGATAAACAACAACAATTTCTCTATTCAGTTTACGGTTATAATTTCCTACTTATTTAACTTGCTCATTGGTTGTTTTGTCTATCCATGGTATTCTTTGCATTTTCATCAGAAACCACATTTTCAGCTTGTATACTAGATGTCTACGTTTCACATCCAGACACAAATATAGGTTCTATGTAGCACTTCAATACTCTTTTTCTCGTTGCAATTGATATCTTTATAGTCAGTATGTTTTCCATCTTGCAAAAGGAGATCTTCGCCATAGCGATTCTTTTTCTAATCTCTTGAAGGCACGTCCCATCAGATGTTATGCTTGCTTGCTTGCTAGTGTTCATTGGCTTGAGCTCCAACGCAAAGTCCTGTATGTCGGATGAAGGCATCCTGTTGTCCAACATCAGTGTGATGTCATACATGGACCTGAGGTTTGCGTGAGTATCCGTTGTCCCATGTCTGGCTTATTGGTGTGCAGACTGGTGGTTCCTCGCCGTACAGGCAGACACTCTCCGACTTCGGAGGAATCGGCGATCCTATTGACTTCAGCCAGGACCCCGAAGGGACCTGTTGCCCAGGACGCTCGGCGAGGACGCGTCAATAGGTCTTGGCCAGTATATAACCCGGCCCTGGTGCCTCGGAAACACCTCTGCTTCCCATCAGATGTTATGACTACTCCGAGATATTTGCACCTATTCACTTGTTTATTGAGGTACACACGAGGCATATCCAAACATACACAGATAGCGGGACGAGTCAGCGTGCTTGTATTAGTTTATTATTATAATTCTGGCATTTCAAAATACTGTTTATATTTTAATGACATTACCACACAGTACTAGTGTCCTCCGCAAATTTGATACTAAAGGAACATCAAGGAAATACGAAAGAAATACTACTATTTCTTCTTCTTCTTCTTCTTCTTCTTCTTCTTCTTCTTCTACTACTACTACTACTACTACTACTACTACTACTACTACTACTACTACTACTACTACTTTCACCACCACTAGCACCACCACCACCACCATTACTACTACTACTACTACTACTACTACTATTACTACTACTACTACTACTACTACTGCTGCTGCTGCTGCTGCTCCTACTACTACTTTCACCACCACTAGCACCACCACCACCACTACTACTACTACCACCACCACTGCTGCTACTAATACTGCAACTACTACTACTACTAGCACCACCATCACTACTACTGCAATAACAACAACAGCAACAACTACTGCTGCTACTACTACTACTACTGCTACTACTACTACTACTACTACTACTACTACTACTACTACTAATACTACACTGTTTGGGGAAGCGGTATAAAGAACGCATGTTATTTATTATAAACAAATATGTTGTTATCTGAATTCAAAAACTGTGGAAACATTTGACGTGCTTTCTGTTGACTTGATCGGGCTTGAATTAACCAGAAAACAGCGCCACTGTGGTAGCCAGCACTACGACCCATAAGAAGAAGAAGAAGAAGAAGAAGAAGAAGAAGAAGAAGAAGAAGAAGAAGAAGAAGAAGAAGAAGAAGAAGAAGAAGAAGAAGAAGAAGAAGAAGAAGAAGAAGAGGTGGGGAGGAGGTAGTAGAAGAAGAAAAATGAATTCAAAAGAAGATGATGATGATGAGAAAGATAAGAAGAAGCACAATGAAGAAGAAGATGATGATGCTGATACTGATCCTGATGAAGATAAAGAGAAAAAGAAGAAGAAGAATGTGAAGAGAAAGAAGAAGATGAGAAGGATGAGGAGGAGGAGAAAGAAGAAGAAGAAGAAGAAGAAGAAGAAGAAGAAGAAGAAGAAGAAGAAGAAGAAGAAGAAGAAGAAGAAGAAGAAGAAGAAGAAGAAGAAGAAGAAGAAGAAGACAACGAAGAAGAAGAAGAAGAAGAAGAAGAAGAAGAAGAAGAAGAAGAAGAAGAAGAAGAAGAAGAAGAAGAAGAAGAAGAAGAAGAAGAAGAAGAAGAAGAAGAAGAAGACAACGAAGAAGAAGAAGAAGAAGAAGAAGAAGAAGAAGAAGAAGAAGAAGAAGAAGAAGAAGAAGAAGAAGAAGAAGAAGAAGAAGAAGAAGAAGAAGAAGAAGAAGAAGAAGAAGAAGAAGAAGAAGAAGAAGAAGAAGAGGAAGAAGAAGAAGAAGAAGCCCCTATTCCCGGTATGGTTACATCTCTGACTCTCTGAAGCGAGCGCTTTTATGTAATAGTAATACCTGGTAGGTAGACTAGGGTTAGACTCATGCGTTCGTGGCTAATATTAAAAAGAAAAGAGGGGAAAACTCGTCATCTATTCACCAGTGCACTCAGGCCTACATAAAGTGAAGGTCCTGTCAAATCACAGGCACATAACTATTACGGCTATTTTATATATTACGACTATTCAGGCTATTATTAGTATTAGCGATTAGGTTATTAACACAGAAGGTTCCTGTTGCGTGAATTGCTTATGATGTCATAAATGGTAAATTATCTAAGTAATTTTTACTGTTAATATTATTGTTTGCCGTGCAATAATTTTATCCTTGCGCTCACAAACAATGACATGTAGAATAAACAAACATGCAATGCAATCTACAATCAGTTAACTGTTTCCATGTTCCGGTCAACTGGCGTCAGGTTCTCCATAAGTTTCAGAAGGTCACATCCTCTGTGCTTCTCTTCTTGGTAACCATTGGCAACATTGCGCAGTGACAGTTTACTGCCAGCTTGTCTTTCTGTGATTCTGTTTCTGTAGACCATTCCGATACCTTCAATTTCCAATTTATCATATATGAAAGAGAAAGCGTCTCGCTCGGGTAAAGCCATACCAGCGGAAATTGAACTCATTTTGGGAGCGAGCGACTTATGGCAAAATGGTTCCTGTCGCGCAGAAGATGACAGGGTTGTCGCAGAACTTAATGACGAATTCAGACGGTCGTTGTCTGACAGCGAGTTTTCGCTCACACCACATCTGTAGTAGGTCGTGTTGAGACAAGACGGTTCTTCGTGAAGGTTTGACAGATAATCACTTGAGTATTGGTTGGAATAAATATCATCTTCATCCCTGCCTTGCGATCCCAAGATATCGTAGCTGTCAGTGACCGTATCACTTACACTATAATCTGATTCAGAGTCGGCGTAGAAGTTTTCATCCGAGCGATTTTCTGGGTTCTGGAGTCTCTTTGGCTGGAAAATACAGACATAATCTTGGGTGAATATATGATTTCATTTGAACAGCAAATTTATTTGTTTTAAGTTCGTTCTTTTTGAACACAAGCGTAGTCAATACACGTGATTTGTATTTTGTCTACCTCTTGCTAGCTTGCCTTCAACTTACCATCCAGTATCGTTGTCTATAAGAGTGTTATGTCTTTAACGAAGGCGCTTAAAGGGAAGGCAAAGCCTTATACTAGTGTGAGGAATTGCAATCTAAAGACTAAATGTCTAATGTTGTAGACTAAAATGTTGACTTCTCGTCCTTGACTTGAGGACGTAAATTACAAGTACCTATGAACTGACTGGTGTAGGGGTTGAACCCCTCACCTCAGCATCAGCACCAACACACCGGGTATTTAAAATATAGTGCTCTTATCCATTCGGTTACGCTGACCACCTTATGAACTGATGAGTCCATGTGCAATGAGGATTCATCTCTTGACTACACCAACTAACTAACTTTACTCTACTTTACTTTACTCTACTCTACTCTACTCTACTCTACTCTACTCTACTCTACTCTACTCTACTCTACTCTACGTTACTTTACTTTACTTGTCTAACAGCTTACCAAAGGAAATGTAGACCCATCGGTTCGCCTCGCCGCGTTCTTGTTACTTCTCTGCCAGAGAACTGCAGCCAAATCTGTGCCATCGCATAACCAGGGATGGTTCCTGATGTGGAAAACACTGGGGCGGTTGCTGGCGTTTGGTTGCAATATCTTGTCAATCAGGCGACTTAGCTCTGCAGATGGGACCATAATTGCTTACCTGGTACGATGGTTTACGCATATAATTATTATCATGACAATTCAGTTACCTCGACTCCATAGCAACAAACCTGCTGCCGTGCGGTTGAGTTGAGCTAAGAGCCGATATCACTCCACTCAGGACATTCCCATACGCGTTCTGTCCCCTCGTTCAACAGTCAGCGAAGAGTCCTACTACTAATCGTTCCCACTACTATCTGATTGAAATTTCTCCTTGTCCTCCTTCTCAGTTTTGAGATTCTTCCAGAACCCCTGCTGATCCCCCCCCCCTTTCCACCCCCGCAATCTCATTCTTTCCACATACGGGTTCTCAGTCTGTTCCCCCGCCTTCTCCAACTGGTCTCACAGGCGCACGACCACCTCCCACTTGTCCATAGGCAATCTACCACTAAAAGGTGCACTCTATGTCAGCCTATCAGCCTGTTCATTCCCCCCGCACTCCCGCATGTCCAGGGCAAACAAACCAAAAAATGCTCACAATCTGTGACCTCTGAAGCGAGGATAGTCATTTCACACGAAACGTTCCTTTCCCCACCTTACTTATCATATTTGAGTAATGAGTGCAATGTGTATTGCAGTGGTCTACTCTAACCAACGGATGCTGCTGTTACTGCTTCCACCTCCATTCTCATGCTGGAGGTCGTAGTCTCATATGCCAGACTCTCCTTTTTCATCCATTAGCTTTCGCGATGAAACCCCAACCACAACGCCTGTTTCTCACCACTGACCCATCGGTGTAAATCACAATGTCACCTTGATGTGTGTTACTCTGGATCAGTTTTTGCACCTCAAACTCTGTGCGGCCGCTGCCCACTCTCTACACTCACGACCCAGAGTTACTATGACATTGTGCCAGTCCGTCATGTCTTCCGGTACTTTAACCCACTCTATTTCACGTGCAGATAGACAGGGGATAGTAAAACGATATGGAAAGCAAACCTAAACAAAATGCTTGTCGAAACTGGATATGCTGAGCCTGTACTCGCCGTTCGCTACAGGAAGGAATAGCTAACCACCTATATCTCCGTACACTCTGACCTAGAATATATGAAGATCCTTTCACTTCACATACCCACACCACTTTCTTGCTACGGGGCTTTTTGTGGTTGCCTTGTGCTGATCGCGACGTATCGGGTTCAACCCCTACACCGGTCAGTTGGACTAAAATGTTGACTTCTCGTCCTTGACTTGGGGAAGTAAATTACAAGTACCTCAGATGTCGGAGTGGGTTCGCCTGATGACGATGAACACTCGTAAAAGGAAAACTAGCCCTCATGCAAAAAGTTAGTTCAGCGTCACCGCACTGGAGTTGAAAACGAGCGAGCACAAGACAGATATTGTCATCCTGAGTTCGCTGTCAAATTCTGAGGCCTCGATACAGCCATGTGGACGTGGAAAACCGGGGAAAACCACCACACTATCTTGCCAAGAATAAGTGTATGGGCAGGTAACAAATCTGGTTTGGAGGAATCACACGTTTGGAGATCTTATGCCAATTCTGCGATTAGATACAGATTATCAAGAAGAAGAGAGGTTTGCAGCAAGTCAAATATCGAAGTCTAGAGGTATGCCAGGGTTTGTCACTCAGGATCAGTGATTTCAGTTTCATAATCCAGCATACCAAGTTCAAGAACAGCCACAAGTGATTTGGAAGCAGACCATATTGCGTTGATGTTCGCAATGGTAAGATCGTCGGTCATTCAGAAAGCAATGGCAAACCACAGAATGTACCATTGTCTAGAATATCATAAACGTTTTTTTAATGCTGGGTTTGATTGTGACGTCATGTTAAGGACACACAACTTTGTTTTCAAATAGGTTGAGTTAAGTAAAGACCCGACATCACAACACTCGGGACATTCCCATTCATGCTCTGTCCTCATCTGCAACAGCCAGCGAAGAGTCCCAATAATAACTGTACCAATCCTGATTATGTGTCCGTATGGCCTTTCTTCGGAGTACTGAGTGTCGGCCAGATACTTTAGTCCCTGTCTGCAGCACCATTCTCTCTAGGCCGTTGTGATATATCAGTTTTACTACATCATAAACACGATCCCAAAGGGCCGTGACCACTATGTTTTATTATACACCAATACTCCACACAAGGGGTAGATCAAAAGCATAATGAATTAAACAGGTTGAGTTGAACTCAGCTGAGCTGATGAGTTGAGTTTAGCTGAGCTGATGAGTTGAGTTTAGTTCAGTTGAGCTGAGTTGAGCTGAGCTGAGTTGTGTTGTGCTGAGCTAAGCTTAACTGAGTTGAGCTGAGTTGAGATGAGTCACCAACCGACATCACATCACTCAGGGTATTTTTGTTAACATGTTCAGTACTCAGTCCCGACGTCGCAGTGTCCATCACCTGCCGGCCCGGTAGTTATGTTACTGAATTCATATCGGAACAGTAATTTGCCCATTTCCACTCAGTCTAAAAAGAGTACCAGGAAATCCATGGGTAGTAAAGGCATCCGGCGTAACACCGACAGCAGCCACCAGTCGCTGATCGGTCTATACAAATACAGGGTGTATATTTAATGACGGTGCAATGTTTGAAAATATTGCGGTCCAAGTTTTGCATTTACGTTCTTATGCTGCATGAGTTCACAGAGGGTAAATACAAAACTTGGAACGGCAATATTTTCAAAAACCCCACACTCATTAAAAATACACCCTATATAAGGCTAGCATCATATACTTAATGGCAGCTGTTGTGACGGAAAGGCTAGACGATCGCAAGCCGGCCCAGTGGGGAATGGGTTCGATTTCCATCGGGGCGGATTCATTTAAAAAAAAAAAAAATAACCTGGGCTCCCAAATCGACCAGCCCAAAACGGGTACCAGAATTTGTCTTGGGAAGTGAAGGAAATAGGCGCGATATTGACCTCGTCACACTCTGTGAGTCGATTGGTCTATACAAATATGGATAGAGTACTTTGTGCTCACTTCGCAGTAAGGCATGTACAAGCGTCTTTTACCTATGTACAGTATGCCCAATGTGTCTCATGATGTTGGAAATGGGTTCTTTATGATTAACTTACGACGGAGGATTCAAATGAAAAACCTTACAAGTGTGATAGGTAACCATGCCATTGTCTTGCAACCTGTCAATATTGTTGTTACGGATGCTAAAAGTGTTAAGTATGTGACACCACAGTGCAGAAGAAAACGGTGACGTCGTAAGGACAGTTTAGAGAAGGCTGCTTCATCTTTGACATGCACCAAAGAGGCACAGCGTTCCGTTATCTTTTTTTTTTTTTTTTTTTCGGTGAAGGGGTGAAACCTATAGAACTTCATCGGCAAATGAAGGTCCAGTATGGTGATGCTTGCCTGTCAGTCCAGCAAGTTAGTTAGATAGTTAGTTAGTTAGTCGACAGATCATCCTCGTTGCACATCGAACCATTCAGTCCATAAGTGCTCGGATCCCCTCCTCAGCAAATCCCGCAGCGTGTAGCGGCTAACGACGCCAGTTCTGTGTTGGTTTATCAATCTTCTTTGGCTTCCTGCGTAGTTATCTTGTTTGGCCACCCCTCTTTTAATTTGCTGCTCCCGCAGTCTGGCCATTGTTGTAGATTCACAGTCATCACTTGGTTCTCGCAAAAGTCTCACTTCTCGTAGAGCATTCAGAATGTCAGCCTGGTCCATGGCGCGTCCGCCCTCCACAGTAGCCTCACCTGCGAGCTTGTCAGCCCGCTCATTTCCTTGTACTCCCGCATGACCTGGCACGAAGATGAAACTAATCTTTGCCAGCCGAGACCGCTTCAGAGGCAGCAACCATTCTCTTCGGATCGACCCCTCCTCTATCCTCTTGATCATGTTCATTGAGTCGCTAAGGAAACAAGCCCTAGTGAATGTCTGTGTCTCGAGCCATGTTATTGCTTTACTTACTGCCATGACTTCCATGGTCAGGCTACTTGTGGTTTCAGTGAAAGCACCAGAGTCCTCCTTCACAATTCTCCCTCCGGCCCGAGCTGTAAAGGCCCATGAGCTTCTCACATGTCGGACGACCGACCCATCAGTGTAGATGACCGCGTCACCGTCTAGCGAATTCTCGAAAATCAACGCTTGTACTTCAGCCTCAACAGCAGCCGGATTTTCTTGTCTGCATTTTCTATCTAGTTGGATGCAAACTGAAAAGGATGTGCAGAAATATGTTGGCACTTGCACCCACTCCTCGCCAGGTTCTAAGTCCTCAAGTGAACACACCTGTTGAAGAATGTCTTCGGCTTGACCCATCCACGACCGTCCTCTTTTTAACCTGCTGCCCTTCACCTTCCTAATTTCACTATGCAGTGGATGTTGTGTGTTTGCGTTAATTCTGAGGTAGGCGCGTACCCTGCAAACTTGTATTCTCTCTTCAATGGTTGGAAAATCAAGAAGGTAGCGCATCGCTCTGCATGCTGTATCTCTTGTACATCCAAGAATAATGCGCATAGCTTCATTCTGTATCCTTTCCATCCTTTCTATCTGCTTATGGCTGAGAGTCAGGATTGCCATTGCATACTCCAAAACAGACATGACCAGCCCCTCGTACAGTAGACATAGATGGCGCTGCTCACAGTTTGCTGCCGCCATCACCCGCATCGCTGCCAAACCCCGCTTGGCCTTTGTTATCACCTGGTCTATGTGCACATTATAAGCAAGGCTTCGATCAAACCGTATCCCCAGGTAATTCATTGCCTGCGTTCTTTCCACCGTCTCTGAACACAGCATTACAGTTGGTGTTGGATTGTTGACACTATGATTATTCAACGAGAACCAAGTCACTGTTGCCTTTGTTGGGTTGACCATTGCCCCAGCTTCATCACACCAAGTATTTATGCGATTGAGTTCGGTTTGTAGTAGTCCAGCAAGTGTATGAATGGAGTAGAAAGTTAAAAACGGCGTGACTTTTGCGACAGACTTTTCGGTCCAATGAAGAAGTACAGCAGGTGGTGCATGAGTGGTTACATACGCGACCAAGAGAATATTTTTTTCTACATAAATCCAAGCACTTTATCGGCGCTGGAGGACTTTCATTTAACACAGTGGTGCCTACGTCGAAAAATGATATATTTGTTCTCTACTTTTTCAGAATATATTCACAAAATACATTGTACAGTCACACGGAATGACACTATCCAGTGCCGCCCATCAGGCGCTGGAGCGCAAATTATTCATCCCCACGACGATTGACGGCGGAAGTGGAAGATGATGATGATGCATAGTTGCCACGTAGTAACTCCGCTGACCCTCCTCTAAGTACTCTATTTATTAGCACAAGTATTGGGTCCTCTCTTCATTTGGCTCGGTTCTGAGTCGACTATCATGGCATCTTAAATAATACCAACAACACTTTGTTGAACAATAAGTACGTAGCTGTTCATTGACGCTGTGCACAATAGATAACATGAACTCATGTGTGTTCCAGTCAAACCTAATGTTTATTACTGAATCGCCCTACCACATTAGCTCTACACTAGGCCGGCTATCTGCCGTGTCCGCCTTCCCATGTACGTTGCTGATGTCTGGTATCGTTCAAACATTTCTCAGTTTCCCTACTGTCATCATACACAAGCATGTATCATTATAGGCAACAACTGTCAATAATTCTCGCACAAAATACTCACAGTATTTGGATAGTATAGCCACTAACTACTGGTCCCTGTCGAGATATCTACTTCTGGCCTAGGGTGAGATTTAACTATCGTTTTCCATTACACCTGATCACCCTGATAACTGTTTTCCTATCTGTAGTTTATTGGGACACACATTGTTATCATCGCTGGTCCCCGTCTGTTTCTTTGTGACGCTTTCCATCACCAAGTCAGCTTTTGTGCGTTCAATGTGCACTATCCTATTCTACTTCCCGATTACTGTATCATCAGTCCTGCGATGATGATGATGATGATGATGATGATGATGATGATGATGATGATGATGATGAAGATGATGATGATTCACACAAAAAGAAGAAAAAAATTAAGGTTTTCATTTGAAGCCCCTTCGTACTTTAGCCTCCGCTGAGTTGAGTTTAGTCAAGAACCGACACCACAGCACTCGGGACATTCTTATGCTTGCTCCCTCCTCATATGCAACAGCCAGCGAAGAGTTCCATTAGTTTTTACTCCTGAATCACCCTCACACCACAGCATTAAGCCAGGCATCAAGGGGAGGTTTGAACTTACGGTATCCACAATTGGGCAGGTGCAGCCTAGTCACAGGGTTGTTGCATCCATTGAGTCGTATCGCGCTGTTGACTTCCTGTGGAATCTCTCCTATGGCCATCTGCAGCAAGGTGATTCCCCTGTAACATGGGAAAGTTCCCACATGATGATGATAGTTTAAAAAAAAAAAAAATACGTAAGTAATTTTATTTATTTATTTATTTATTTTTTTTTTTTTTTTTGCGTTCTTTTGCTTTGAAATCAAGTGTAATACATACACGTGCAACTACTTCCGGTGAACAGCACTGATTTATGCGTGTGAATTAGCTTTCCCTATTACCATCAGGCGAACCCACTCCGATTTTTGAGGTACTTATAATTTACGTCCCCAAGTCAAGGACCAGAAATAAATATTTTAGTTAGACTGGCCGGTGTAGGGGTTGAACCAGCTACCTTGGCATCAATATACCGGATGTTTAAGATTGAGCGATCTATCCACTCGGCCATGCTGACCTTCATTAGTTCAAGTAACGTGGAAACCGATCGATTGGCGGACATGGCGGTGATCGAGAAAGGAAGAGTAATGGATGGGCCAGACATCGTCAGCACCATAACAGACGCAGAACAATCACGTGACTTTGGAATCAATTTCCTTGCCCCGAGTGTGGGTGATGGGAGTGAGGCGGGGCGTCGCCATACATGGACATTTTGTTAAGGGCACATACTGGAATCTTGCCGTCTTGATACACGATAGTTTCTTACACTGGGATTTAAAAAAGGCATAATGAGTACAACCCCTTGCGGGGTCCAGGGATAGAGTTATACCTCTCCATAACACAAAGGTTGGGCTGAATTGTGAAGACCATGTGTTGGCCACGATACCTCTCTCGGCCTGTTTAGTTTACTCTGGAGGAAAGGTAACACCAATACATCTGGAACAAGACAAGCTGCAGAAGCTGCAGGATCAGCAAAGCAATGCTCAAATTCCGCCTGTCGAAGCTTCGATCCTAGACCAGTTACTGACTGAGGCTTAGGGACTGCCCTGTCCTGACATTTAGTCTTTAGTTTACATTTCCTAGCACTAGGATAAGTCTTGTACCATCCCAATTGCGCTCCTGCGCTCGAAGCCGTTGGCACAATGTAGGGTGTCGGGTTTGGTGAGCGCCGACCAACATTCGGCGGTAACAGAAAGCAGGTATATATGTCATCCTATGCCGTACTATACAGAAGGCTGAGAGATCATCCCATGGCTGACCGTGGAGGAAGAAATCGAAAGGCAACAGAAACTCAAACTCGAAAGAGAAAACCGGCGCAAGGAAGAAAATGAAAACATCAAAAAGCTTCTACGAGCAATACATAAAAAGGAGGCAAAAATACCAAATAAAAAGTCCTTATAAGGACTAAAACCAGTCAAGCCAGACGAGCCAGGAGCCTTCACTAACCACCACTAAGGAAACCACCAGAGGAGACGGGAACAAAGGACAGCCGCCGACCAAACCCCCAGCTGACGTCAATGATACAAACGCTTTCGTAGCTTGTCCGAGATAGGACTTACTCGTAGGAGCACATAAGACAAGAAACAGGGTAACAATACCTACAAAAACCACGGATCTCAACAATAACCAAAGCTGGAGAGGCAGGTTTAACGAGACCGAATTTGGAATTTTTGTTTTGAAAATTGGAATTGAAATTGGACTTTTGATGAACTAAGAAAGAACTGGTCAGATCAGTCGGCACGATGGCGGCGATGTCGTCCAGGAGCAAACAAGATCTGAGCACACTATGAACTTGTCCAGATCGCAATTATGACGATCCTCACTAATCAACAATCCCCGCCTTTACGCCTGCCATTGTTGCTCTACATCTGTTACAGGAACAAGTTACATTTGGAATAGGTGGTGTTCCTACAAGAAACAAATGTAAACAGTAAACTGATTAGAGAAATTAGACGTAGGGTGTCAACATTTTTTGGACACGTTATCATCATCATCATCATCATCATCATCATCATCATCATCATCATCATCATCATCCACTTCTGCCGTCAAGGGCCGTGGGGAGGAATAATTTGCGCTCCGGCGCCAGGTGGGCGGTACTTGATAGTGTCATTCCGTGTGATTGTACAATATCTTTGATGTCGTCAATCCATTTTCTTCTTGGACGTCATCGTGGTCTCGTCGCAGATGATCTTTGATGTAAGGCCAGTGATGGTAGTTGCTGATGTTGCATTCTAACGACATGGCCAAACCACTTGATCTGCCGTCTTTCAATAAATGTGGCACAAGGCGTTGATCCCACTGTCTGTCTCATAACAGCATTTCTTACTCGGTCTCGGATTGTTAAGTTGGCAACTCTCATCAGGCTTCTCATCTAGCAGCTGTTGATTTTTCGAAAGTGTGATTTGGATAAAGTCCAAGTTTGAGATTGGTAGCCTAGGGTCGGAGTGAATATGCTGTTTATAATCTGTCGTTTTGCAGCCATGGGTTATAAGATGTAATAAATTAGAGACTTGCAAGACTGGGGGTGTGGGGGGGACACAAGGGGACGATAGAGAAGTAAATATCTAGATGGCTTGGCCACGTGGCATGGTCGAGACAAGAACACAGAGCTGATCCACGACTCTGGTGATCGTGTAAGATGGCGAAACATGGCCGCCCACGCTTATCGGCATGGTACATGATGATGATGTTTGTGGTGAAGATGATGATCATTGTGGTGGTGCTGATGATGATGATGATGATGATTATGCTGGTGATTGTGATGATGATGATTGTGGTGGTGGTGTCGATTGTGATGATGTTGATGATGATAGTGGTGGTGGTGGTGGTGGTGGTGGTGGTGGTGGTTGCGGTGGCGGCGGTGATGATTGATGCTGATCATGATGATGATTTTCTTACATGCACCAGACATCGCAGCTCTTTGTCCAAACGTCCCTCCTGGCCATCAGTTCCGGGGGCGTATTCACATTGTAGGAGTCGCCCTGGAGCGGCACGTGGCCCTTGATCGTCTGCAAGGGGCTCATCATTCGCTGACACACCGGGCCGTAACCTGCATTCGTAAATGTATAGGATTTAATTTTAATGACTGTGCAGTGTTTGAAAATATTGCCGGTCCAAGTTTTGTATTCACCTTCTGTAAAGTTCATGCAACAGAATAGGTAAATACAAAACTTGGACCGGCAATATTTTCAAACACTGCACAGCCTTTAAAAATACACACTGTACAAGAATAATAGACGAGATCGTAGAGTGATAGTATGGACAATAATTATTGAAACAGGTAGAGACATTCAATTAAGAAAGATAACACTGAAATAAGTGGAAAGATTCAATCAAGGGTGGTAACACTGAAACAGGTGCGGAGATTCAACCAAGGGAGATAACACTGAGCAAGTGGATAGACTCAATCAAGGGAGATAACATTGAACCAAGTGGGGATATTCAATCAAGGGAGATAACATGAAACAAGTGGAGAGATTCAATCAAGGGAGATAACAATGAAACATGTAGTGATATTCAATCAAGGGAGATAACCCTGAAACAAGTGGAAAGATTCAATCAAGTGAGATAACACGGAAACAAGTAGAGAGAATCAATCAAGGGAGATAACACTGAAACAAGGGAAGAGATTCAATCAAGGGAAATAACACTGAAACAAGTGGAGAGATTCAAAACAGGGAGATCCGGGAAGGTTAACCCGGTCAACAAATGCCCGCAGAAGTCGGATGTGTCGGCCTAACGGCGCAAGAACACAGCTCTGCTGTAAACAGGCACAACGCAGTCACATCCGAAAAAAAAATCCGGATGAACGAAGAAGAAGAAAACAGGCAGATAATACTGAAACAAGTTATATTACCATCTTTGGACAAAAACACCTTCAAATTAATATCACTTGTGGGTGAAACCGTAATCAACCGTTATTTATGGCTGACTCACTTCATTGACACCTTTCCGTCTTGACAGACGATAGTCTGTTACATTGTGCTTCAAAAAGGCTTAATAACTACAAGCAATGGCGTTAGCGTATGTGACTGATCAGACCAATTCATGCTGTAAATGGTCGTCCACAATGGATGCATGTGAACACATGGTCATTTTCACCATCATGCACCATCTTACGTTTCACACGCTCGGTGTGTGACTTATCTGCAGTCATATTCTCCTTTGCCTTTATCCAATTTCTGATATTCGCCCTTCATGCAACACTTCAGCGGCAACCCACTCCCAATGCGCAACATCAACGCCTGTATCAATCAAGTCCCGCCCACACACATCCCCGTATCGCAGCAGAGACTGACCCCGAGATCCCCCATCCATCTACAACTCACACAAAAGTTGTCCTTCGGTATTCCACCACCACCCAATGCGTCCAGTCCATCCAAGTCTATGAAGACCGAGCATGGAACAACCCGTCACACAACCCGATTCCCCCAACACCTCAGTATTTGTGACTCAGTCACAGGATTATTAATCTGAGCCATGGACAGACCCTAATATAACTTTTCTTTGAGGTCGAATTGGGTATAGGCAATAGTATAATCCAGTCTTTAAAGGTCATTACCCTTATTGGAAAACACGCACCTTCACTGTTAAGTGAGCAGTCAAGAGCCAGATATATGGACCAGCAGACCGAGAAGGCACCAGACAACGATGTTGACCAGGCTGGTTATTACAAGGATTTGGGCAAAGGTCACTTACCCAAGATGCCAGTGATTGCTAAGGCCAAGTGCTTCAACAAAGTTGCCGAAATGAGAATCAATTAAGTCGGTGGTGCGTGTGTGCTGACTGCATAAATTCTTCAATAAATAATTAGTAACTTTAAAAAAAAAATAGTACACTATATCCTGTGTGGGTGAAACCGTGATCAGCCGCTATTTATGGCTGACTCAGTCACATGATTATTAATCTAGTATATACACTGTACGATTTTTTGAGGATCAAACCAAAAGAAAAAAAAAAACACTGCCTTCTTGTGAAATGAAAACAATTGTATACACAACATGCACAACTGTAAACATGAGCATCCACCAACCTGCCAGCTTGATTTGCAACATGTTGCTGACAAGGACGTTGGAGCAGTTGAGATCTCTGAAAGGTTCAACAGACATCAAGGAGATCACTACCACACCTGAGACGCTCAAGATGATCTTGGTGTTAATGATGTTTTAATGATGATATTACGATTGAAGTTTTCCTAACGGATGTTTGTAATGTCCAGACCTGTGAGCTGCGCTTTTGATTGTCCTGCATATGTATTGCTTATATGGACAAACCGGGCACGAGAAGGTACCAAATATATATACTTCTCTGTTAGAATGACTTTCATGGATATTTGAATAACGAAGACACAAACCATATATAGTACGATTTATTGCCTGGCACATTTCGCTGTAAGTACCTGACGAGATGCAGCGAAATGTGCCAAATCGTACTATATATAGTTTGTGTCTTCGTTATTCAAATTCACTACGGGAAAACGTTGTTTTGATTTCATGTATATATTGCCGAGGTCATGCTAAAATGTGAGTTACCAAACATAGACACTTCTCTGTTAGAATGACTTCCATGGATATATTGCCGAGGTGATGCTGGAGTGTGGGGTACCAAACATAGACACTTCTCTGTTAGAATGACTTCCATGGATATATTGCCGAGGTGATGCTGGAGTGTGGTGTACCAAACATAGACACTTCTCTGTTAGAATGACTTCCATGGATATATTGCCGAGGTGATGCTGGAGTGTGGTGTACCAAACATAGACACTTCTCTGTTAGAATGACTTTCATGGATATATTGCCGAGGTGATGCTGGAGTGTGGGGTACCAAACATAGACACTTCTCTGTTAGAATGACTTCCATGGATATATTGCCGAGGTGATGCTGGAGTGTGGGGTACCAAACATAGACACTTCTCTGTTAGAATGACTTCCATGGATATATTGCCGAGGTGATGCTGGAGTGTGGGGTACCAAACATAGACACTTCTCTGTTAGAATGACTTCCATGGATATATTGCCGAGGTGATGCTGGAGTGTGGGGTACCAAACATAGACACTTCTCTGTTAGAATGACTTCCATGGATATATTGCCGAGGTGATGCTGGAGTGTGGGGTACCAAACATAGACACTTCTCTGTTAGAATGACTTCCATGGATATATTGCCGAGGTGATGCTGGAGTGTGGTGTACCAAACATAGACACTTCTCTGTTAGAATGACTTCCATGGATATATTGCCGAGGTGATGCTGGAGTGTGGGGTACCAAACATAGACACTTCTCTGTTAGAATGACTTCCATGGATATATTGCCGAGGTGATGCTGGAGTGTGGTGTACCAAACATAGACACTTCTCTCATAGAATGATCTCCAATAGCTATTATGCCGAGGCCATGCTGGAGTGTAGGGTAAAGAGCAAGGAGATCGGTTGGCTATAATAGCACCAGCAGTTTTAACTCCCAATATACTTAAGGTAGACAGTCTGAACACTATCAATAGACAACGGCAAGTTGACGATACAACAAGGCAGACAATCTAAAGACTACCCATGGACAACTACTAGTTGAACATCTCATCTCATCTCATCATGTTCCTCTTGTACCTTGCGGTGTCGAGGTGAAGTATAAACTTCGTGAGAGTGCCCGATTATGGGCTTCATATATCGACATTCCAATGGATTCTGCTATTCCCTCCGTCCAACGTTTACGTGGTCGGCCTCTTCCTCTGTTTCCATCTGGTCTGTACATCATTGCTTGTTGTGGCATGCTGTTGACTGGTAACCTACTTGCATGACCAAACCATTTGACTTGTTGCTTTCTAATAAAATCTAGTGCAGCTGTAACCCCCACTTTAGTCCGGATTTCTTCATTTCTGATCTTATCTCTTCTTGATACGTTGAGTATTCTTCTCAGGAACCTCATTTCTGTTGTTGTGATTTTTCTTTTCTCTTTTTCTGTCATTGTCCAGGTTTGGCATTGGTAGCACAGAGTTCGTAGGAAGATTGTGTTGTAAAGTGCTTTCTTAGTAGTTATTGATACATGTTTGTTCTTTAGTATTGATGCCATTTGTCCAATGAGTTGATTTGCCTTATTGCACCTATTTTCAATCTCGTCTTCTGATCTGCCATTTAATGATATTATACTTCCTTGGTACTTGAAACTCTTTACTTGTTTCAAGAGATGTTCGTTTAGGTGAATTGTTGTTGTTTGTTCTTCTTTAGTTATAGTCATTACCTCTGTTTTGCTTGTGCTAATTTTCATGTTATGTTCCCTACACATTTCGTTTAGACTATTCATGCGGTCTTGTAATTCAGCTTCTGATTTTGCTATTAGTGCTTGGTCGTCAGCAAACAGGAGTTCTCTAATGGTTAGATTTGCAGATGGTTCTTCTTCTGTTCTCGTCATGCAGTATTCTTGCTGTCTCTGCTTGGCTGGTTTCTTTACATATGTTGTCTATATATGTTATGAACAAGAGAGGGGACAGGACACAACCTTGTCGTACTCCAGATATTCTGGTGAAGGGTTCTGAGTGTCCTCCAGTTGCTCTCACTATGCATTCACTGTTGTTGTATAAGCTTCTACATAGGTTTGTTAGATGTGTACTCACTCCACATTGTTTAAGGATTTCCCACAGCTTGTTTCTATCTACCCTATCGAATGCCTTTTCTTGAACATACAACAGATTAAACAGCATATTTACGATTGCCTGAGCCTGATTTTTATGTGGATTCAGCAATGAGGGGCATGTGGGGACGAATCCTATGTCCAATCTGTGACTAATTGATTGATTTAGGAACCGACATCACATCATTTGGGGCATTCCCATAAGCGCTCCGTCCCCATCCTCAGCAGCCAGCGAAGAGTTCCAACACCAATAGTACAAGTAGCAATCTGATTATATGTCCGTCTCGCATTTCCTCTGAGCGTCGCGCGTCGCCCAGATCCCCTCGTCACTCCACGCTGTCTCATTCTTACCAGACCATGGTGATCCATTTGCTCCTTCGAGGTGTACACGTGCTCCCACAAGGCCGCAACCACGTCTGTGACTCAGAATCTACACCATACGGCATTTGCAGGGGTAGCCGGAAGACCTTTACATTTGTCCGGAATGCAATTATCTCAATTCTTAAGAGCCAAGAAACAAGTTGGAAGATAACATCAATAGAGCATCTGTTATATTTGTTCCCAGGACAGGCTGGTGTGGTGGGAACCGAGCAGGTGAACCGATTGGCTGTGTCTGCACCACTGGGTGGGGTACTGGTACATGATAAGGCAGATGTGGTCGGGGCTCTTTAATATCATGTGTATAGTTCAGAAGAACAGATAGATCATCACGATTTGAAGAAAATGGTGCTGCAGGGATGAATAGAGGATCTGGTCGTCACTCAAAACTCGGAGGACAGTCTAAACCAGTGGTTCTCAACCGGTGGGGAATTCCCCCCCCCCCCTTAGGGTTTCCGCGAGGGGGGGGGGGGGGATTAAGATTATTTCAAGATCGCGTTGATACAAGAACCGAGTACTTGATATTGGTTTTCCCTCCATACTGTACGGTTCTGTACTTCTCGCCTTTCTGAAATTCATTTTATAACACAAGTACACTCGCAAATTACGTTTTATGTAGACGTTTAGACTTGTTCTAGTATGTGTTATTAAATTTAGCTTCCATTTTTACATATTCTGTGTAGGGGCCTGAGGGGGGGGGGGGGATTCATAGGGAGGAAATATGAAAGTAGGGAATGACGTTCTGAACATATGGTGAAGGGGTGCATAGACCAAAAAAGGTTGAGAACCACTGGTCTAGACGGACACATAATCAGACGGCTACAGATACCACTAGTATTGGGAGTCTTCGCTGACTGTTGCAGATGAGGACGGTGATGGTAATGTTCCGATGGGATGTCGGTTGTTGATTCAACTCAGCTCATCAAGAGATGGACAAACAGCCTGTTAATGTATACAAGAAGAGTGAGAGACAGCAACTGTTTAGATACATCGCAACCAGCCTTCATTGTAAAGGCAACACATGGTTGATTGATTGATTGAGCGATCGGTTACCTAAGTTCGAAGCCAGAATAACATCTTCTCCAACTAAAATAAACACGTTACGAACAGCGTCACTCACCCATGCAAGACTTCGTGATGATGCAGATGCTCCATGCCGGAGCAGATCTGTTTGAAGATAGTCTTGCAAGCGTTCTCCCGCAGCCCTTGGTAGGCACCAGTCCCCAATCGTTTCGTCGTCTGCTTAACCAGGTGATCTAGGGACGGCCACGGGCAATGCTGGGTCACGTGATACACCCAGTTGTTCGTGCAGAAACGATGCAGAAGCATAACCTATTCATAGGATCGATTGAAAAATGTAGTCTTTGCAGACAGAAAGATGATCTAATCACAGGATCGATTGAAAAATTTAGTCTTAGCAAACAGAAAGACGACCTAATCACAGGATCAATTAAAAAATTTATTTTTGCAGACAGGAGCATGACCTATTCAAAGGATCGATTGAAAAAATTTAGCTTTTGCAGTAAAAGAACATTGTGTGCCTTTGATCCCAGTGGACCATATGTCCTCAATGATCTCATGTCAAGTGAACGTCGCTTGTTTTCTCTCGTAGCTCCTTCCACGTAATCGATATCAATACCCATATCTGTTTCCAACTCTCTACTTTCGCACAAAGTAAGTATTCTTTGTTTGTCTGCGATCGCTCGTTTTGAACTCAAGCGTAATCCATACACAGTACTTCTAGTAGCACTGAACTGAATTTTTCGTGTAGATCAGCTTTCCCTATTACCGGTGTCCCTCGCCATCAGGCGAACCCACTCTGACTTCAGAGGTATTTGTAATTTACGTCCCCAAGTCAAGGACGATAGGCCAACATTTTAGTCCAACTGCCGTGGGGGGGGGGGGGGGCGGAGGGTTGAACCCCTTATCTCGGCATCAGTACAGTGGATGTTTAAGAACACGCGTTCTTATTCATTTGGCCATTAGTTACCTATGTGGTTACCTATTACCTATTAGTTACCCGGGTTCGAAACACAGCAGTGCTGGGTTTTTTTTTTTCGAAAAAGGTATAGATTCCGGTCGCTCAGAAAGCAGTGGCAAACTACTGACCGTAAAATTTGCCCAGGAATCACGAACATCGAAAATGCTGGGGTTGACTGCTACGTCCTGTGAAGGACATGCAACTAAATTTATTAGAAATTCGACCTGACCCGCGAATACTGGCTTACTGAATCGGGGAAATATGGGCAACACTGACCTAGGTATATGGTGTATTTTTTAATGAGTCTGCAGTGTTTGAAAATATTGCCGATCCAAGTTTTGTATTTACCTACTATGGTGCATGAACTTTACAGAGAGTGAATACAAACCTTGGACCGACAATATTTTAAAACACTGCAGTCATAAAAACACACCCTATACTTGAACCCTTTGCATTGGGTACCCTCAGCAATAAACTGTATTTTCGTGGACTGTGTGGGTGAACATCTAGGAAACATTCAGACAGGAAAATGACAGCCGATTCCATCAGAAATGAACTGGGTGTTTTGTGGGGGACCGGTGTGTTGACATTCTGGTGGCGGCATTATGCACGGTGTATTTGTGCGGGCTGTTGTTTGTCGAGACTCCTGTCTTTTCCACTTTTCACATTGGGCAGTGGGGAGCGTTTTGTGTGATATTCACTGGCACGGGAACGGAGCATAATGGGGACGACCCGTTGCTGTGAAGTTGGAACTGCGACTAACTAACTAACTAACCCTCTTTTACACTGGGAGCGCAAGTTAAAAAGTAAATCCGCCTCAATGAACATTCTAACACACGATCACCGGTTGGCCAGACAAGCCTGCTAGCAAATATTTTAGGGGCTGTTGGTTTGTCGAGACCCCTGTCTCTTCCATTGTTCACATGAGGCAATGATGAGCATTTTGTGTGATATTCACTGGCACAGGAACGGAGCATAATGGGGCGACCCTTTGCCGTGAATTTGGAACAGCTTCAAACGAACTAATTAACTATACCGTGGCTGCCATTTTCATGCATAAGGCGTCCTGAATGTCCCGTGTTCATCGTTGTATTGCCGACTCCTCCCACAACTCACAGTTTACGAATGTGTCACAAATATAAATACTTATCAACGGGACGCAGAGGTGTTTCCAACGCACCAGGGCCGGGTTATATACTGGCCAAGACCTATTGACGCGTCCTCGTCGAGCGTCCTGGGCAACAGGTCCTTCGGGGTCCTGGCTAAAGTCAGTAGGATCGCCGATTCCTCCGAAGTCGGAGAGTGTCTGCCTGTACGGCGAGGCACCACCAGTCTGCACACCAATAAGCCAGACATGGGACAACGGATACTCACGCAAACCTCAGGTCCTGTATGACATCACACTGATGTTGTGACATCCGACATACAGGACTTCGCGTTGGAGCTCAAGCCAATTAACACAAGCAAGCAAGCTATACTTATCAACAAACACACCAAGTAAACACCAAGAATGAATCACCAAACAACGAGAAGTAGAATCCAGGTAAACATCAGCTACTTACTAGATTGGAATGTGGTGGTAGAGCATTGACCCACGTCTGAATGTATTGTCGATGAGTTGACGATCCTCCCAAAGAAATTACACTACTTGTGAAACACGCATAGGGCCATCTGATGGCTGCTACCACTACCTAAACGAGGAAGATTTTTTCAGAAAACAGAATACTGAATTTAAAAGATAGTTTAGTTTAGTTTAGTCGACGGATCAACATCACGGCACACTGATGAGAACCATAAATGCTCCGTTCTACTCCTAACTCAAGCCGGAGTCCGTAGAATATAAGCTCAGTGCACGAACTCCGTAGCACCGTCGGGGATCCTGAAATACTTTGGGTAGATTTTTAACTCGAAATTTTGCCCGGGCAGCGCCGTTAGGCTACTCTTTTTTTCGATTTCCAACGGCCAAGGGATTTTTTTACGTGCGCAACAATACACACTGGCGTCCGATCTCACTACCCAGAGACCAGTGGAAATTTTGTTACTAAAAGTCTACATTAAAAAAAAAAACCGGCCCTCACCAGGGTTTGAACCCGGGACCTCCAGCACTCGAGACGGACACCATACCTCGAGACCACTCAGCCCCTATATTAACAGATTCAATGCCAAACAATAAGTAGGGTTGGACCAAACAAACATGGATGTTGGAAATTGGGGCGTAGTCCATCCATCCATCATGTGCCATGCCGGTAAGCGTGGGCGGTCATGTTTTGCCATCTCACTCGATCACCAGAGTCGTGGATCAGCTCTGTATTTCTGTCTCGACCATGCCACGAGGCCAAGCCATCCAGGTATTTGCTTCTAGGTCTTCCTCTTGGTCTGTTCCCTTCAATCTTGCCAGTTGTCACCAAGTTCTCCAATTTATTTCTTCTCATAACATGCCCAAAAAATTTTGACTGTCTGCGTCTAATGTCTCTAATCAGTTTACGATCTTCATTTGTTTCTTGAAAGACTTGTTCGTTGGTTTTTCTGGCTGTCCATGGTATTCTTTGCATTTTCCTCAGAAACCACATTTCTACAGCCATCAGATGTTTTTCAGCTTGACTGCTTATTGTCCACGCTTCACATACATATAAAAGTACAGGTTCTATGTAGCACCTCAACACTCTTTTTCTCGTTTCAGTTGACATCATTTTATTGGTCAGTATGGTTTTTTATCTTGCCAAAGGCTACCTTAGACATGGCGATTCTTGTTCTAATTTCTAATTTCTTGTTGATTATTCAAATAGCAGTGCACTAGACTGAATTTTTTGCGTGCGGATTACCTACCCCTATTACCAGTGTCTATCGCCATCAGGGGAACCCATTCCGACTTCAGAGGTACTTTTAATTTACGCCCGCAAGTCAAGGACACGAAGTCAACATTTTAGTCCCTCAACCGGTCAGTTGGCTTAATATTTTGGCTTCTCGTCCTTGATCTGGGGACGTAAATTACAGGCATCTCTGGGGTTAAACATGGCCGAATGAATAAGAACAGTGACCCACGTCATAACATACCTTATAATGTATTGCTATTTCGATGACATACTACCTCTAAAGTCGGAGTGGGTTCGCCTGATGGCGAGGGACACTGTTATTACGGAAAGCTAATCCACACGAAAAATTATGTCCAGCACTACTGCAAGTAGTGTCTATGAGCTGCGATTGAGTTCAAAGCGGGGGAGCGCAAAAAAAAAAAGATGACATATATTCTTATACACACTGGTTAAAGTAGTATACATTCTAATTGATGAAATTGTCATTCCGCAAGGCTTTCGGTTGTATACCTTCAAATCCCCAAGGCTTTCGGTTATATACCTTCAAATCCCCAAGGTTTTCGATTGTATACTTTCAAATTCCTAAGGCTTCAGTTTTATATCTTCAAATCCTCAAGGCTTTCGGTTGTATACCTTTAAATCCCCAAGGTTTTCGGTTATATACCTTCAAATCCCCAAGGCTTTCGGTTGGACACCATCAAATTCCCAAGCCTTCCTGTTATATACCTTCAAATCCCCAAGGTTTTCGGTTGTATACCTTCAAATCCCTCAGGCTTCGGTTTTATACCTTCAAATCCCCAAGGCTTTCGGTTGCATACCTTCAAATCCCTCAGGCTTCGATTTTATACCTTCAAGTCCTCAAGGTTTTCGGTTATAAACCTTCAATGTCCCAAGGATTTCGGTTATATACCTTCAAATCCCCAAGGCTTTCGGTTGTATACCTTCAAATCCCCAAGGCTTTCGGTTGTATACCTTCAAATCCCCAAGGTTTTCGGTTGAATACCTTCAAATCTCCAAGCTTTCGGTTGTATACCTTCAAATCTCCAAGCTTTCGGTTGTATACCTTCAAATCTCCAAGGCTTTCGGCTGTATACCTTCAAATCCCCAAGGCTTTCGGTTGTCCAAATATCTACAACTGCGTATGTTCTACTGTCCAAAGATGTACATTTCCGTATGTTCTTACGTCCCAAAGTTTATGGTCGCATAGCACCCATGTCCAAAGATGTTCGGCTAGAAACTTTCTAATACTTTTTATAGTTGTATACCTTCTAATGTCCCAAGGTTTTCGGATACATACCTTCTAATGGTTTCCTGCCGAAATAAAACTATGCATGTTATTTATGATATCAATTCTTTTATATTGATGTGAGGGGTGGACGGGAATGTCCAGGCACTTGAATAAACATTATTTAGAAAAATTATGTGCAAGTGGTCATCATCATCATGTACCATGTCGATTAGCGTAAGCGGTCATGTTACGCGATTTCACTCGATCACCAGAGTCGTGGAACAACTCTGTGTTCTTGTCTCAGCCATGCCGCGTGGCCAAGCCATCCAGCTATTTACTTCTCTGTCTTCTTTTTATTCGTTTCCCCTCAATCTTGCCAGTTGTTACCAAGTTCTCTGATTTGTTACTTCTCATAACGTGCCCACAAAAGTTTGACTGTCTACTTCTAATTTCTCTGATCAGTTTACGGTTTTCATCTTCAAATGGTACATTCAGCATACACAGGTGCCTGTGTTAGAGACAAAGAGACAAAGTAAGCACAAGTGCAGGCCGTCGAGAACCGCCGAAAACTCGACTGACTTGAGGATGTCACACGACAGTATACCATCTAAAATATAATCCTACAGTGAACAGTTAAGGGCAAACGCAAAAGATGAAGATAGAGAACATCATGGGCTGATAATGAATGAAGAATGGTATTTCAACACTTGATTGCGTTGCTGAGGACTTAGAGCGATGAAGGACTATTTACTGATCCACCATAATACCCTTACGATCTGGTTGCCCAGATACTTAGTTAAGTGCGTGGAGCGACACTGTGAGCTGTGGATTTTATGTGGAATGCTTTTACATCTGTCCGGAGTGGTTGTATTGTGAACTGCATGTTCAGAAAAATGACCGACGGCAGGGTGCTGGACCAGCTGGTTTTGCTATATGCATTAATGTGTGTGTGCAACTGTTGGTTTTTATATTGATTGCCGCTTCCATCGACGATAAAAGGTAATTTTTTGGGCGGATTGTTGTGTTGGTATTCTGCAGCGGTCGTATGCATGTATACGTGTCCGCGCTGTTGGGTTGTCGAGACTGGTGTCTGCTCCACGTTTGACACGGGACAGTGAGGAGCATTTTGTATGATATTCACTGGCACAGGAATAGAGCATTATTGGGCGACCTTTTGCCGTGAAGATATAACCGTGACTTATGACTAAATCCTTACGACCAATGACCGGGGTTACAATATCAGATGGGATGATGTTGAATCTAATGAAGTACCAGGCTTCAATGGGAACACACAAACGATCCTTACCGGGGTGTATTCATGATTATTTTTGTTGTTTGCTAGAAATAGGAGGCTGTGGACTCTGGGATGACCCCTGCACAGCCTCTGTAGGATCTCGTAGCCTTTCAACAGACATTCTTTTTGGATCTCTTTGGTCATGTGCTCCACGAGGTGCAGCCATTTCAGTCGAAACTTTGAATGCTTCTTGCTTGAACACAGGAGCCTTGGGACTTATATATATATATATATATATATATATATATATATATATATATATATATATATATATATATATATATATATATATATATATATATATATATATATATATATACATATAACGTATAAAAATATCGGTCTTCAAATCACTACACAAAAAACTATGAAAAACAAAAAAATCAGAAGCAGCAACCGCAGCAAAAGAAGAAAGAGAAGGAGAAAAGCGAGAACGAGAAAGAGGAGGGCGATGACAATGAAGTTGATGACGACGACGAGGGAGGGAGGCAGAAGCGTAGGGTGGAAGATATAGGAAGCAGCAGCTAAAGAAGAGATAGAAGGAGGAGGAGGAGGAGGAGGAGGAAGAAGAAGAGAAGAGAAGAGAAGAGAAGAGAAGAGAAGAGAAGAGAAGAGAAGAGAAGAAGAAGAGTCAGTAAAGAGGACAGTGGCTGGAATAAAAAAACTGTGATAAGGATGATCGGGAATTAAGATAATTCTAACACAAAGTCGCTTAAAACTCGACAGGGTCGACTTCATTGCACCGGGTTTTATCCCATGTGGCTCGGTCTCTTTCCGCAGCGCGGAAAGCGTCGCACAAAGCACGAACTCCGCAGCTCTAGCGACGGCCCACAGGAGTCTCCGAAAAATTTCACTCGTGAACCGAAGGACACGGCCCGAAATCGAACCCACAACCTTCGGAGCCCGAATCAAACGGCTTGACCACTTCGCCACAGAGTGCCCAAGATCATTATTATAACAGACATGGCTTCCACCATCAATCATAGTCTTAAGAATCATTAACATATTCAGTACCATGCTGTACGTTCATAAGCTAATCAATGTCAGATTTATTGCTGGATTTCAGAATTGACATAATAGCTCTTATTATAAATCTATACATACTCCCGCTCACTCTGAAAACATCGCATTCGCAACTGCAAGCGCTATCAAGCAAATCACCTGAACAAGTCAAGAAGCCTGATACGGGGGAAAATGGCACGTTGCAAGAACACCAAAAGACACGCGGTATCCAAGATGGGCAGCGTGGGGGCCGACACAGCCGTAAAGAAGATGTGCGGAGAGAACTTTCATGTGAGCTGCAACAAAGAACCTGAATCTACAGTCACTACTGCAGCCACCACGAGGAAGATCGACGACAACCCACCACAGACAAGAGCCAACACAGCTGAGAAGGAGGCGAAAGACACCAGAGTCGGAAACATCGACTCAAAAACTGTCAGATGGGTTGTCAAGCGGATTCATGTGGAGCTGACAGACGAACAAATCACAAAGCAGCTACAAGAAGAGAATCCCAACATCCGAATCTTGAAGGCGGAGCGGCTCCTCACCAACTCCAAGATACCTACAACCTTGGCAGTGGTGACGACGTAGGGCAGCGAAATGCCGACCACAGTATCAATCAACAAGAAAATACAACAGCCAGAGAGATTCATCCCAAGGATCACCCAATGCTCCAGAGGCCAGAGGGCTGGCCACAGCAGAGCAGCATGTCGCAGTAAGACGGAAATCTGCCGGTACTGCGCCGATCACCACGCCTTCAAGGAGTGTCCGCTGGCCAAGCTGGATACAGACTTTCGAGCACCCAACAACAAAAGAAAGTGCGCCAACTACCTGGGCAAACATGGAGCAAGATACTTGGGCTGTCCGTACCTGCAACGACACATAGACGTATTAAAGCTCGCCACCAACACAAAGACATCATACAACGAAGCAAAGCGGAGGTGCGAGACAGCCACGGGTATATCACAAGCTGAAAGAGATCAACTGCAAAAGCAGATAGAAGAGTTGAAGAAACAAGCCAAAGTACTGCTGACGTCGACTCCGACAACGAAAAACTGCTGGCGGAAATGAAGAAGATCCAGCAAAACATCAAGCAAGAAGTGGAACATATGGCACTGATAAAGAAGGAGAACGAAGAAATCCTACAAACTATTAAATCAGAGCGGGAACTACAGAAAGCTGAAATGGGACTTTTCCGAAACAAAACAACAGAAGCCGTACAAGAAATTACAGAGAAACCGCAAGATGAAAACCAAGAGACCGATCCTGAATCGCAAGCGAAAGCCAGCAGCCCAATCACGACGCCCGAAACATTCAAAGGGAAGCCAATATCCCGCCAGACATCCGAAGAAAACCGAGATGAGCACCCTGACCACGGCATAGAGGACTCCCCGATACCGCTAATATTCACCGATGAAGAAATTGCAGAGATAAAGAGGACATACGAACTCAAGTGCAAGGAATACAGAAGGCGCATGGAAGAAAAAGCAAAGAAGCACAAGAAACTCAAGAGGAAACCAATGCCCTGCCGTATGGCTGAAGAGCCAGATTTATACGAGGATGACGAACACCCATGGCAATATTATATAGATGACGGAGAGATCTGACCACAGAGGAAGAAATCGAAAGGCAACAACAACTCAAACTCGACAGGGAAAACAAGCGCAAGGAAGAAAATGAAAATATCGAAAAGCTGATACAGAAAATACACAAAAAAGGAGGCAAAAAGACCAAATAAAAAGTCCTTAGAAGAACTGGAACCAGTCAAGCCAGGAGACTTCACTTACCAACTATGCCACCAGAGGAGGCGGGAACAAAGGACAGCCGCCGACCGATTCCCCAGCTGATTTCACAGACACAAACCAACATAACCAGTCCGAGATAGGACTAACTCGTTAGAGCGCACAAGACAAGAACCATGGTGAATGAACCCACAAAAGCCACGGCTCTCAAAAATAACAACCGCTGAGGAAGCAGGTTAGACGAGACCGAGTTTGGAATGTTTTTGTCTTCGAAAATTGGATTTGGGCAAACATCGTAGCCTTCATAAATATGTTGTCTGTAACTCATTCTGTTACACCTAGTTGCTATTTCCAGGGCCTTGCCGTGTTATGTTACAGAGAGGCAGCCGCATCAGGCGGCACCGTAAGGGGGCGGCATGTTTAAAGAAAAATACATTTAAGGGGAACCATTTCCAAGAGAAAATCTACCGCACGGCAATGGCTATTTTTTCCATTATATCCGAAAGGTTACTTTAATTACTCGTGTTCCAAAGGAATTACCATGACTTTTGCAGGACGTGACGTTTGTGACTGTAACTCTTTTGACAGGAAGTGCGGTGATATTCACGGTGAGTTCAAACATCGCTGTATGTGTATCTTATTTTCTACATTTTATCAGGGCGTACTGAAGTGATGCTGGATGGATTGAGACGGTGGCACGGAGGAATATCAGCAGCAGAGTTGATCCAGAAAACCAAAGACCGAGATCTGTGGAGAGCCATGAACGCCTACGCCAGCCGGCATGGCACTTGATGATGATGATGACTGAAGAAACCTGGCTACCACTTTCGGCAACTACTGTTCTATTTTCATTCCTACTACACCAGTGGTTCTCAACCTTTTTGGCTCATGTACCCTTTCACCATATGTCACCCTTCCCCCCTTTCCAAAATGTGATTCCCCCCCTCTTTTCACACACACACACACACACACACACACACACACACACACACACACACACACACACACACACACACACACACACATATATATATATATATATATATATATACAATATATACATACACACACACAACACACACACACACGCGCGCACGCACGCACACACGCTCACACATAATTCCAGAAAGGGGGACGCTCGCGTTTTGTGCCATCCTGAAGCCAATTTCTGTCTGCCAGTCTGTGGTCTTAATCCCCCCCCCCCCCCCCCGGAAACCCTTGGGAAGGAAGTGTAAACAATATAAAATAACACACAGTAATGCAGCTTTACAGAAAAGATTTGCGATGGACACATACAGGACGTTGTGGCGACTAGCCTTCATCAGCAAACAAATACATTCACGAAACACAACACATAGTACAGGAGACGATCCTCCGGTGACTACATTAAGGCATAAGGACGAGATGAGAAGGGAATTCCTCACCGGCTGAGAACCACTGTACTAAACAGTAGTATTGTAGTTTGTTTTCGTAATTTTTATTTATTTATTTATTTATTTAAACAAGTGAACATTTTGTGCGAAACTTTCTAGGACCGAAAGTTTCTTTGTTTTTTTTTTTAACGTTAGCTCGCTTCCAACTCAAGCGTAGTCCATACAAGTGCTTTAACTTCTAGTGCACTTGACTGATTTTTGAGCGTGGATTAG
>OY992884.1:99790069-100005069 GCA_963921405.1 Cepaea hortensis
TAGCCGAAGTTCTACCTGCTAACCGCTGTACGATATTTGTTACTACTTTATTGTAGTGCCGATTCTTTGAACCTGGCGTTTGAACAGAGGCTATCTTGGCTTGCGAACTCAGAGGACCAAAACTGATCGCCTTTTTCAGTTTCGACGACAAAGAATACACATTACCAGTTCTTTTAGGTTTAGCTGGGTGCATGCTTTCTGAAACTGTTGTGCCTTTTCTAGGGTTTCTGCTGTTAGATTTGGGAATCTTTGTTGGTCCTATGTGTTTATCCCGTGTAGGCGAAAGTGATTTTGTTACCATTAATGTTTCTCCTACGCCTTTTCTATTGGCCTCTTTCGCCATTTTCTGTTTCACGCCTGCGGGATTGCTTAGCTCATACAGTTTTTTAGCATTTAAAATGGAGTCATCTACCTTTTGTTTCATTAGGGAGGCTTCTTGTGTAATCAGTATATCCCCTGCATTTTGAGGAAGCTCCTTTACTGGTCGAGCTGCATTATCTACATCCAGAACTGCGCCATTCTGTTGGGACTTCAGACTTGTATCAGGCAATACAGAGCTGATTTTCAGTTCCTGCTTGGGAATATTGAGGTTGAATAAGGTGTCCACGGGCGACTCAGATTTAGGAGCTCTGTGTTTTGCCGTTGGTTGCTCGTCCATAATGCAGGACACAATGGCAAAGTGGCGACTTCAACCATATGGCAATGGCCACCAGATGTTCAAATGTTGTGTTGCACCGTGCGCGGCATATTTATCATCTCAGCTTGTTCCTCGTGTATCTTGCGGTGTTCATGTGAAGCATAAACAGAGGGAAAGTGCCCGCTTATTGTATTTATATATCGAGATTTTTATGGACTCTATTATTTCATCTGTCCATCGTTTACATGGTCGGCCTCTTTTTCTGGTTCTCTTTGGTCTGCACATCATTACTTGTTGCGGTTTACTTTTAGTTGGTAGCCTAGTTAGTTATGTGGCATAACCATTTCAATTGCTGTGTTCTAATTAATCTAATTAATCGTCACTAAGAAGGAAGAAGTGCCACAATGTAATATTCAAGTAAATGGAAATATTCTTCAACAAGTGAATCGGTACAATTATCTTGGAACAGTCATAACATCTGATGGGAGATGCCTTGAAGAGATTACAACAAGAATCGCCAAGGCGAAAGTAGCCTTTAGCAAGATGAAAAACATTCTGACCAATAAAAAAAATGTCAATTGAAACGAGAAAAAGAGTGTTGAGGGGATACATAGAGCCTGTTCTTTGTATGGATGTGAAACTTGGACAATGGGCTGTCAAGCTGAAAAACATCTGATGGCTGCAGAAATGTGGTTTCTGAGGAAAATGCAAAGAATACCATGGACAGACAGAAAAAACAATGACCAAGTACTACAGGAGACCAATTAACATCGTAAACTGATTAGAGAAATTAGACGTAGACAGTCAAAAATTTTTGGACATGTTATGAGAAGAAATGGATTGGAGAACTTTGTGACAACGGCAAGTTCGAAGGAAACAGACCAAGAGGCAGACCGAGAGGAAAATACCTGGATGGCTTGGCCACATGGCATGGACGAGACAGGAACACTGAGCTGATCCACGACACTGGTGATCGAGTGAAATGGCGAGTCATGACCGCCCACGCTTTCCGGCATGGCACATGATTGATTGATTGATTGAATTAATCTAGCTCTGCTATTACCCCCTACTATAATCATAATTTCATCGTTTCTGATTTTCTCTCTTCTTGAGACACTGCGTATTCTTCTCAGAAAGCTCATTTCCGTTGTTATAATTTTTCTTTACTCTTTTGCTGTCATTGTCCAGGTGTGGCATTGGTAGAACAGAGTTGGTAAGAAGATTGTGTTGTAGAGTGCTTTTGTAGTATCTACTGATCCGTGTTTATTCTTTAGTATTTGTGCTATTTGTCCAATGATTTGGTTTGTCTTTTTTCATCTATGTTCGATCTTGTCTTCCAATTCGCCAATTGGTTAAATTATACTTCCTAAGTACTTGAAGCTCTTTACTTGTTTCAGGTGGTGTTGTTTGTTGTTTTTTCTTCTTTGATGATCGTCATTAACTAAGATGAACAATTTACATACATAGCGGCAATCATAACATTATATGGATGGTGCATAACAGAGATTAATTTATTCAGTGGCAAACAAAAAGTAAGTTTGGACCAAATATTGTACACAATCAAATGAACAAGTATTATAATGTAAATTTCTGTTCACTGAGCATTGAAATTTCGGAAGAAACTACGAAATAAAAAAAAAAATAATACGGTGACCCTAGTATGGCGATATATCATTCTTATGTCCAAATAGGAGGTCACATGTGACGATATATTATCCTTTGGCACTGAATCAGTTAAGAGCAGAATAGGCCCAACAAAATCTGCATTTCAAGATACAGTGCGTATTTTTAATGACTGTGCAGTGTTTGAAAAATATTGCCGGTCCAAGTTTTGTATTTACCTATTATGTTGCATGAACTTTTCAGATGGTGAATACAAAACTTGGACCTGCAATATTTTCAAACACTGCACAGTCATTAAAAATACACCCTATATCTTATGCAATAAGCCACTGTTATTGAGTGTCAGAAAGATGTACCAAAATGTTATATAAAAACCTGTTTTACAGAATGGCAGTCAATCATGGAAGACGAAGGATACAGTTAGGAAGAGCTTCGAAGCAACAGAAATGATAATGGGACGAATGTTGCGAATAGCTTGGACTGCCAGAGTAACTAAACAGTGTCTGGAAGAGACTCATCGAAGTAGAACAGTATAAACATGTAACTCCCCCGTGTGTTACCGGGGCCCATACGGGGAAGCAAAGAATAGCAACACTGTAGCCTACCATGCATGTCGTAAGAGGCGACTAAGGAGGCTTGATGGTTCCGTCGCCCTGCTACTGAGTGAGTGCGTGGCGCGACACTGTGAGCTGTGGGTTTCGTGTGAAGTGCTTTTGAATCTGCCCAAGTTTTTTTTTGGAACGTGACTGCATGTTCGGAGCGGTGGCAGGTGGCTATGTCCCAGAGTTGACCGGTTTTTGCCTTATGCAGAAATGCGTGGCTGCTGGGCTTCTGGTTGACTGCCACTGCCGTCGGTGATGAACTGTATTTTCGTGGACTGTGTGGGTGAACATCCAGGAAACATCCAGATAGGAAAATGACTGCCGATTCCATCAGAGATGAATTGTGTGTTTCGTGGGGGACTGGTGTGTTGACATTCTGGTGGCGGCATTATGCACAGTGTATCTGTGCGGGCTGTTGTTTGTCGAGACTCCTGTCTTTTCCACTTTTCACATTGGGCAGTGGGGAGCGTTTTGTGTGACATTCACTGGCACAGGAAGGGAGCATAATGGGGACGACTCGTTGCTGTGAAGTTGTAACTGCGACTAACTAACTAACTAACTAACCAACCGACCGACCGACCGACCAACCAACCAACCAACCAACCAACCAGCCAGCCAGCCAGCCAACCAACCAACCAACCAACCAACCAACTAACTAAACATGCAACTATAAGAAAGAGACTAACGGAGTTCTTTGGTCTGTGTGAAGAGGAGAAGTGGAAAACATCGCGATGACTGAACCGATCCGTGAAGGGAAGAGGCAGATGGACGGAAATAATGCTGGATGGACTAACACTGTGGTGTGGAGGAATATCCCCTGAAGAGTTGATCCATAGCATCAATCCGAGATCTGTGGAGAGACGCGGACTTCAAAATGGTGATAATAAATTCGAACAGGCAGTCGTTCAAATACTTCTCATCTCATCTCATCTCATCTCATCATGTTCCTCTTGTACCTTGCGGTGTCGAGGTGAAGTATAAACATGGTAAGAGTGCCCGCTTATGGGCTTCATATATCGATATTCTCATGGACACTGCTATCCCCTCCGTCCAACGTTTACGTGGTCGGCCTCTTCCTCTGTTTCCATTTTGTCTGTACATCATTGCTTGTTGTGGTATGCTGTTGAATGGTAACCTACTTGCTTGCAAGACCAAACCATTTGACTTGTTGCTTTCTAATAAAATCTAGTGCTGCTATAACGCCAACTTTAGTCCAGATTTCTTCATTTCTGATCTTATCTCTTCTTGATACGTTCAAATACCAAGAAGAACAAATCGTGCAAAAATGCAAGCGTAGATTACCGGCTGTAAAATCAATGGCTGAAACACAGCTGGAAGAGAGACTGTTGGTCGTGATGTGAAATCAATTGACCCAGACTGTATTCGACTATCATCATCATGTGCCATGCAGATAAGCGTGAGAGGTCATGTTTCGCCATCTCACACGATCACCAGATCGTGGATCAGCTCTGTTCTTGACTCGACCATGCTACGTGGCCAAGCTATCCAGATATTTACTTCTCTTCCTTCCCCTTGTTCTCTCCCCCCCCCCCCCCCCCCCAAGTCTTGCCAGTTGTCACCAAGTTCGTTAATAAATTTCTTCTTATAACGTGTCCAAACAAATTTGACTGGCTACATCTGTTTCCTCTAACCAGTTTACGGTTTTCATTTGTTTCTTGTAGGACTTGCTCATTGGTTTCTCTGTGTGTCTAGGGTATTCTTTGCATTTATGTGACAGAAATGGCTGCCATTTGTAGAGATATAAAATTTTCGGAAACTTGTGTTCATCTAGTGTCCATAACATGCTGGAATATGCAGAGACGGGAGAGATGAGAAGCTAGCATCAAAAGCATCTATCACTGAAGATGTACATAGGAGATTTACTGTGGGCAATAAATAAGCGACGAGGGCAGTCTGCATAATCACATTAATAAGCTGAGTTCAGCGTGCATCAGGTACAATATGAATATAAATACAACTAAAACTGAAGTACTGAAGTAATGCAGGATATCAGATCTCCTGGTCCACTACATATAAAAATAAATAGCACATCATTCATTCAGTAGCATGTCCTTTACAGAACCTCGCTCCCATAACAACCCTCCGGAAAACTTCTCGATCACAAGCAAGATGTCCCGCGTCTGATACACCCATCTGGAGATCATCCGCCACATCCTGCACCCATCTTCTCTTTGGCCTTCCTCTTCCTCTCTTCCCAGGCATATACCCTTCCATTATTGTTCTCTCCAAACTGTCGTGACGTTTCAAGTGACCAAAATACTTCAATTTTCTTTGTTTTATCGTCTTTAATAGCCATCCCTCCTCAATATTCAACTCTTGAAGTATGGATGCATTTGTTCTTTTCTTTACCCAAGATATTCTTAGAACTCGTCTATAACATTTATATTCAAAGGCATGTATGCGCTGTTCAGCTTGTTTAGTAAGTGTCCATGTCTCACAGGCGTATGTTGCAATGGGAAAGATGCATGCTCTTAAAAATCTAATTTTTGTAGTTCTGTCTGTCCCACACCATAATTTATTCATCTGTTTTAGTCTTTGAAGAGCAATGGATAGTCGCCGTTTTATTTCTTTCATTGTGTCCCCATTATTCGTAATCAATGACCCAAGATATTCAAAATTTTCCACCACCTCCAATTTTCTCCCATTAATGTATATTTCTTTCTCCATAGTAGTTTTATCTGTATGCATTATCTTAGTTTTTGCTATGTTAAGATATAAGTTGTGATTTTCACTATTCAATTGTGTTGAGGCTATTAGGTTTTCTATGCCATTCTGTGTTGTGGATAGTAATACTGTATCATCAGCATATCGAATCTCTGGTATGTCATGACCGCCGATATTTAGGGCATCATATGGCTCCCTGTTTATATCATCTCTTACATTTCTCATTATATTTTCGGCATACAGGTTAAACAAATAGGGTGACAGCACGCAGCCCTGACGGACTCCTTGCTTGATGTCAAACCAATCTGATGTCTCGCCATCTATTCTAACTGCTGCTTGTTGGTCTAGATATAGCATTTTTATGAGATGTACTACATGTGAAGGAAAGCCCATATTTCTCATGATTTCCCAAAGTTTCTGATGCTGTACACAGTCAAATGCCTTTGAATAATCCACAAAACATGAGAATAGGTTTACATTAAATTCTCTGCACTTCTCTATTATTAAACGCATGTTGAATATGTGATCTCTTGTTCCTCTTCCTTGTCTAAATCCAGCTTGAACTACGTTAATCTCTTCTTCCATTTTCTTACTAAGTCGTCGCATTATGACTTTTAGTAGAATTTTACTTGCATGACTTATCAGGGCAACAGTTCTATAGTTGGTGCATAATTTCAGGTTGCCCTTTTTTGGTATTGGAATGAAGATAGTTCTCTTCCAATCTTTTGGCCATATACCATATTTCCAAATCTTTGTACATAATGCATGATATATGTGTATGCTTTCTTCTCCTCCTGCTTTAATTAGTTCAGCTGGTATCTCATCACATCCAGGTGATTTACCATTCTTCAGGTTCCTTATAGCCCAAGCAATTTCATCTAATGAGGGTTCAGGTTCTGTCTCTGCTGTCATTGGCTCATGTATCTCATTCATATCCTCACTGTCACTCATATCATACATTCCACTGCAGTACTCCTGCCATCTTTCTAGAATTTGTCTAGATTCTGTTAAGGTATTTCCCATCTTGTCACAGATAACATTCAATTGAGGTTGAACATTTCTTGTCAATAACTTCATTTCCTTGAACATTTCATAATCTCTTCCAGCCTCATGATATTGCTCTATTCTGGTACAGCTATCTTGTATATATTGATTTTTGTCCTTTCTTGTGTTCTTTCTTATTTCTCGAGTTAAAGATTTATACTTCATCCTGCTATCGGATTCATCTCCTTTCTGTTTCAGCTCCCTTCGTTGTTTTATTAATTCTAACGTGTCTGATGTAATCCATGGCTTACGTTGCGTTTTCTTGGTCGGAATGAAATCTTTGGCTGCAGTTATCAAGATATCTCTAGCTTGTACTGCCAGTTCATCAGGTGTCATTTCTTCTTGTACAGACATCAAGACCCCAAAGCGATTCCTAACTTCTATGTTGTATGCGTCCGGTATTTGTGTGAGATCAAAACGAAGTGGCCTTGGTCCTCGGGTAAGCTTTTTGAGTTTTAATTTCAGATCTGCTTCTAATAACTGATGATCTGTATCACAGTCTGCACTTCGTAGGGTTTTTGCAGATGTTATGCTTGATCTCCATCTTCTTTGTATTAAAATATAATCTATCTGATTTTTGGTAAAACTGTCTGGAGACTTCCATGTGAAGAGTCTTCTTGGATGTTGTTTAAAAAGTGTGTTGGCTATCGTTAACTCATTTTCTGTGCAAAATTCAATTAATTTGTCGCCTGCATCATTTCTATTTCCTAATCCAAATTTTCCTAAAATGTGTCTCTCATTTTCAGCTCTTCCTGCACCTACTTTAGCATTAAAAATAGCACATCCCTGAAACAAATTACAGCATTTCAATATCTCGGAAGTATAATCACAGACGATGGCAGAATAGACAGAGAAATCGAAATCAAATGTAAAAAAAAAGTGCACTTATGTATCAACCATCACCCATACTTCTAAACATCCAAATTTACACATGTCCTCAAAACGACAGATAATAAATAAGATATTCACACCAACTCTATGCTAACAATGTCAAACTGGGCATTATCCAAATAACACTTACGCAAAATCAACACCTGTGAGATGAGATGCCTGAGAAGTCTGCCAATTTAACTATTCGAGACCGAGTAAGAAATGATGTTGTCAGGCAGACAACGGGATCAACACCTTGTGCCACGAATATTGAAAGGCGAAAGATCAAATGGTTCGGCCATCTCGTTAGAATGCAACAACATCAACTACCAGCAATGACGCTGCATCAACGATTTGATACGAGAGCAAGAATACGCCCAAGAAGAAAATTAATGGACGACATCAAAGACACCCCACAAGCACACGGAATGACACTATCTAGTGCCAACTGGTCTCCCTGGCCTTGGCGTTAATGTCTTTCTCCGTAATCTCGTATATTCTCGTGAGTAACGCAACCTGCGCGAGAATCGGTAGCTGTTCTCGCCGCGTTGGTAACTTAGGGGTATGTGAGCCGGTCGCTCAGAAATCAATGGCAAACTACTGAGCGTAATCTTGCCTAGTACATCAACAGCAGCTCAAGAGTACTGGTGTTGACTGCGACGTCCTGTAAGGGATATGCAAAAAAAAAAAAAAGTGCCAACCAACTGGCGCTGGAACGTCAACTATTCCTCCCAACGACGCTTGCCGGCAAAAGTGAAAATAATGGTGATGATGATTGTTAGAAGCATAGCAAGAACAGTTGCGGACGTATGCAACTAATGTGTCGACACATTTTTGGATTATCTGCAGTCTTCAAAAGGATCCACAAGCAACGGCAATAACAACAATAAAAACGGCACTGCCACATTTTTAATAATAATAATAACATGGTAGAAACACGCCAATGATAGTACCGCAAAGTATACAACCAATACATCGACACATATCTTGGTTATCTGAAATCTTTAAAATAAGCTACAAGCAACGCCAACAACCACAATGTTGCGTGTGGAATGTCTCACATCGTTTCAGAGGTCACATATTGTGAGAATTGTATGGATGTTTTTTTGCCCCAGCCATGCGGGAGTGCGGGGGGAATGAACAGGCTGATAGGCTGGCAGGGAATGTACCTTTTGGTGGTAGAATATCTATGGACAAGGGAGAGGTGTCGTGCTCCTGTGGAACCAGGTGTAGAAGGTTGGGGAGCAGATTGAGAACCCGTATGTGAAATGGATGAGATTGCGGGTGATTGGCAAGGTTTCTGGTAGAATATTAAAACTGTTAGTGAAGACCAGGAGAACTTTCAATCAGATGGCGGTGGGAACAGTAGTGTGACTCTTCGCTGGCTGTTGAACGAGGGGACGGAGCGCATATGGGAATGTCCTAAATGCAGTGATGTCAGTTCTTAGCTCAACTCAACTCAACCACAAAAACAATAAAAACAACACTGCACAATTTCTAATTAAAATAACAACATGGTATAAACACGTAAATGCTAGTACCTCGACGTATACAACAAATTCATCGACGCATATTTTGATTATCTGAAATCTTAAAAAGAATCTACAAACAACAACGACGACGACGATGACAACGACAACAACAACAACAACAACAACAACCACTACTATCACCACCATAACAGCAGCGCCCAATTTGTAATAAAACAATACATTGTTAACAACAATACAACATGGTAGAAACACGCCAAGGATAGAATCTCAACACATACATCTAATTCCTCGACACATTTCTTATTTATCCTGAATCCACTTCGTACCACTAGGGACACGCCCTTCTATGCTCTATCTCGCCCATCAGCCAAGGCCGTGTGGCAATGCTTGTTTTGTTCAAGGCACACTGGCTGCTGTGAATATACTCACAGTGCACAAAAATGTACTGAGCACACTGTGCTTATAATTGCTGGGCGTTGTCATTTCCCTTTCACTATAGGACCGAACGTACCGAAGTTAAATAATATAAAATAACACAAAGTAATGCAGCTTTCACCCATCATCAACCAGTGCCTTCCCGGATGGCGTGGACGATGATGCCTCTCCATAAATTAAGATCCACAACGGCATGGATCAATTCGTTTGTGGACTACCTTCCGTGCAATGACACAAGACTATCAATAATTTTCTCTCGTAGTATTCCTCGATCTTTCTTTCTACAAATATTTCCCGCTGTCACAACATGCTCCAGTTTTTGTCTTCTCATAATGTGCCCCCCCCCCCAAAAAAAAAAAAAAAAAATAAAAAAAAATAAATGACTGCTTCTTTCTGATGTTTGTGATAAGTTGTTTTTGCGACTTAGCTTCTCTCAAAATGTCCAGATTGCTATATATATACATATATAGCTGTCTAATGTGACAACTTGATTGAATAAAAGTTGCGGGCTATTGTTAATATAATGTAATGTATGGAGTGACAAATAAACGGGTAGCGACTTGGTTAGTACATACAGGGTTAATACTTTGTTGAAATCATACACGGATACAGATAAGTAACTTTTACATATACTTTTTCCTGTAGTTTTATCGGTGTGTGTTTGTTGTTTGTAGACTGACACTGTATTCGTTGTATTCACTGTGCTACATAGGGCCTGTTCTTTTGTATGGATGTGAAAACTTGGACAATAAGCAGTCAAGCTGAAAAAACATATGATAGCTGCAGAAATGTGGTTTCTGAGGAGAATGTAAAGAATACCATGGACAGACACAAAAACCAGTGAACAAGTCCTTCAAGAAACAAATGATGATCGTAAACTGATTAGAGATATTAGACGCAGACAGTCAAAATTTTTTGGACATGTTATGAGAAGAAATGAATTGGAGAACTTGGTGACAACTGGCAAGATCGAAGGGAACAGACCAAGGGGAAGACCGAGAAGTAAATACCTAGATGGCTTGGCCACGTGGCATCGCCGAGACAGAAATACGGAGCTGATCCACGGCTCTGGTGATCGAGTGAAATGGCGAGTCATGACCGTCCACGCTTTCCGGCATGGCACATGATTGATTGATTGAGTAAGGTGGAGAAAGGAATGTTTCGTGCGGAATGGCTGTCGTCGCTTCAGAGGTCACACATTGTGGAGAATTGTATGGATATTTTGCCCTGGCCATTCGGGGGAGGGGGGGGGAGGAGAGGGGGGGGGGGTGCGCGGAGGGGGGGGGAAATGAACAGACTGATAGGCTGGCAAGGAATGCATCTCTTGGTGGTAGATTGCCAATGGACAAGGGGGAGGTGGCCAAGCGCTTGTGGCACCAAGTGGAGAAGGCGGGGAAACAAATTGAGAACCCGTATGTGGAAAGAATGAGATTGCGGGGGATCGGCAGGGGTTCTGGAAGAATCTCAAATTTGAGAGGGAAGACCAGGATAAAATCAGATAGAGGTGGGAACGATTAGTAGTATGACTCTTCGCTGGCTGTTGAATGAGGGGGACGGAGTACGTATGGGTATGGGGGTATGTCTTGAGTGCAGTGATGTCGGTTCTTAGCTCAACTCAATTCTGACGAAGGCTTTGGCCCGCAACGTTCATTCTATTACTCCTGAAACATTGTTCTAGTAAAGCTTCGTCTACTTCTGTTTTTGTGTTTGTGTGTGGTGATTCATTCATTGTAATACACGCCTAGAATAAGAGTGTATGAAACCTACATACCTGCCAGCATGATCAGTCACGTGATTTTATGGCTGCTTAACATATCATTATTCTAAACATCTAATTAATATTTCAGATACAAAGACACATAAACAAGGCGTGATTTTAAGATTTATTTTCAAAATAAAATTGAAAACATATTTTGTCGTATGCCAATTCAATCTAGCTACAATTATATGTTTGTTTACAAGGAAAAGTTTGTTGTATGTGGTATTACCGTCTCGGAAACACAAATCACTGGAATAGCCAGGAAGGGGGAATTCATCCTTCACCTTGAAACAGGGAGGTGTCGGAGATCGCGACAAGTGGTTGTTGTGCTCTATTTCGATGTGCATTTCTCAAAGTTTCAACAGCCATACTATTATATTAATACACGCTTCTACTGGTATCTAGTCAGCATATGTGCACAGATTAAGAAATATATTAAATAATCGAGATATTTGCTGTTTAAGGACGTGAATTCGAGCAAACCGGCCTGCAGACGATCAGACTGACTAAAGGACCCGGAAGCAGGGACTCCATTAGAGGCCGCTTTTATTTTAGGCTGTCGTTGTTTATCGACACCAGCTTAGGTAAGGTAGTGTCTTTTGTGTGTCATATGGTCATTTCTCTTACTAAAGGAGCCGATTGTTGCGTTATTAAGTTGTATATATGTGAGTACTTTTAACATTTTGCAACAATCGATTAGTTAAAAAAAACAGGTTTGTCACTGCGACACCTTGTCATGTCATGTATGAACTATGAATCATGGATAAAATCAATGAATGACACTTTGGGAATTCGAAATGCGGCACAACCGCAGCCAGTTTGAGTGAATTGGAGCACACTTGTATTCTGCAACTGGACGAACACAGCTAATAACTAGTCTAGGGTTTCTGTTTTTTACCTCTTCTTATGTATTTTGTATTTATGTCTTAAAATTATTAAGATTAAATCATTAATTTAAGTAACAATGTTCCCCCCCCCCCCCCCCCCGTATAGTGAATTTGAATAAGGAAGACACAAACAGTAGATTGCACGATTTATTGCCGGACATATTTTGCTGCATCTTGTCAGGTACATACTGCAGAAATCACACAACGTAAAGTGAAATAACTAGATCCCCGGGAAGGTTAACCCGGTCAACAAATGCCCGCAGAAGTCGGATGTGTTGGCCTAACAGCGCAAGAACGCAGCTCTGCTGTAAACAGGCACAACGCAATCACGTCTGAAACAAAAACTCCAGATGAACGCAGAAGAAGAATAAGAAGAAATAACTGGATAAATCCTTCAGTCTGAAATATACACATATTCACACAGTAATGTCGATTGTCTACCACAGTAATTTTTAGGGAGGCTTTATTCGCAATTCCATTGCGAATAGAAAAAATTATATTCGCAATGGAATTGCAAATAGAGAAAAATCATATTCGCAATCGAATTGCGGGAAGTAACAAACATGTCACAGCGTCTGCTCACTAGTCAATTTTAGTTTGGGCCATTAAGAAGTCTAAGAAGGTGGTTAATTTAAATAGGAATGTTCACTGTTGAGAGTTTAATTCTGCAGAATTCTCCGTATTTTTTAATGAATCACTCTTCTTCTTACTTCTGTCCGTTCTTTTGGCATCACGTTTTATTTTTACATTACGTTAGTCCTCTTTAAATATCAAGAATTATTTTTCAGAACAGATATCCCCAATACAAATAACGATCCCTACAAATAATTCTGTCCCCAGGCGAGTTCAAGAATTGTTAACTTTCGTTTCTGTACACTTACTGTTACCAGGCATCTATGTTTGTTTACGTTACCGTCTTACTATTTTATGTCCTGATAATATCGCAGCAGTGATGATTCTCTTAATTTGAAACTTTCTATGGCCTCCAGTAATATGCTTCGCCTCAGAGAGACATGATTAAAACACCAGGCTTTCGACTGACTGGCCTCATTAATTAATAAATAAACAAGGATAAGGAAATGCTACGCATATAAAGTGCAGGAAAACCTGGTATATATGAAGCAGGTGGAAAAGAGAGAGGAGAGAGATAGATAACGAAGATAGTGTGAGAGACAAAGATATAAGAAAGATGTATTGATGCATTAAAGAGTGGTAAAGACAAGAAAGAGAGAGGTGGGAGATCGAGACTTAGAGCGAGAGAGAGAGAGAACTCGTGTTTGGATGGCTAAGCGCCTTTCCCAAGACAACAAAAGTAGAGGACAGATAAGAACAGAAAGACAAGTGCGCAGGTTCTTGTGCAGCAAGATAAGCAACACCTAATACACAAAATCCGTAGAAAACATATGCCTAAAGCGAAATCATCAGACTAACATTGGTGTCACCTAATTCCTGAAAATGAAATTTAAAAGAAAAATGTTGCCTCCACGGCGGGGAATTGATCCTCGAGCTCCCGTGTACCAAGCGGAGACACTAACCACTATGCTACTGAGGACACATTAATAAATCAACAAAATATTGTAATATGGACACACACATAGGAATAATCATGTGACCTACTTCCATTGCAAATATAATGTTTTTCTATTCGCAATGGAATTGCGAATATTCACTCCGTAATTTTAAACTGTCTTTCTGCTTGCACAAGGCCGGCTTACGCAAGTTGATCACTATGGCTTCAGCAAACCTTAACAACTGACTACTCCATGTGTTGAACAACACAGGAGGCACTGTCTCTTTCAACCACATGACCACTCCTTATCTACTTAACAAGGGTAATTCATCAAAAATGGAAAGTGAAATTACTGTTTCCCCGAAAATAAGACCTACCCCTATAAGAAGCCTTAGCACGATTTTTCAGGATGCTTTTAATATAAGACCTACCCCTAAAATAAGCCTTAGTTAAGATTGTCAGCTAGAATGAGAGACTTGTTGCCGGTGGATAGTCGGAATACAGACCTCACTGATGTGCACTTGATGTGGAGAGTTAGACGATATTATAGAAGATGATAACATTACTGTATTTGAATAAATGTAGAATTTTGTACATGAATAAATGTAGATTTTTGTGTCTGAAAAAAATAAATAAATAAGATATCCCTCTAAAAGAAGCCCTAGTGCATCTTTTAAAGCTAAAATTAATATAAAACTCGGTCTTATTTTTGGGGAAACACAGTAGTAGATTTTACAAGAACACAATCACAAGGGACAAAATGTATATTTCCGCTAGAAAGCCTTCATCAGTACACAAACAAAGAGACATGATACATTAAAAGGGTTAACAGCAAGAGAATTGACTGCAGAGTGGCCTGCAAAAAACATAACACAGAAGTAATAACTGTGTGACTCGAGGGATTAAAGTAGCATTTATGGTAGAAGTAAATAAGTGCAGAGTGGTTACAAGTAATACCCTTATTTTAACCATGTTAAATGGCTTTGAATACACTTTCCTATAGCCTAAAAATCTACCCTTATTTTAACAGGTTTTGTATATACTTTCCTGTATCCCTAAAAATCGGTATTTATGTAAACAATGTTAAATGGCTTTGAATACACTCTCCTATATCTTAAAAATCTACCCTATTTTAACCATGTTTATTGGTGCTGTATACATTTTCCTGTAGCCTTAAATATCTACCCTTATTTTAACAGTGTTAAACGGTTTGGTATACTTTCCTATATCCTAAAAATCTACCCTTATTATAACAGGTTTTGTATATACTTTCCTTTAGCCCTAAAAATCTACCTTTATTTTAGCAATGTTAAATGGCTTTGCATACACTTTACTATATCCCTAAAAATCTACCTTTATTTTAACAAGTTTTGTATATACTTTCGTGTAGCCTTAAAAATCAACCCTTATTTTAAATGTGCTTTATCCTGTTGCCCTAAAAATCTACCCTTATTATAACAGGTTTTGTATATACTTCCCTGTAACCCTAAAAATCTACCCTTATTTTAACAGGTTTTGTATATACTTCCCTGTAACCCTGAAAATCTACCCTTATTTTAACAGGTTTTGTAGATACTTCCCTGTAACCCTGAAAATCTACCCTTATTTTAACAGGTTTTGTAGATACTTCCCTGTAACCCTGAAAATCTACCCTTATTTTAACAGGTTTTGTAGATACTTCCCTGTAACCCTGAAAATCTACCCTTATTTTAACAGGTTTTGTATATACTTCCCTGTAACCCTAACAACTAACAACGACTGCCTGAAACAGGCTAATGAAACTAGAACATTATATTCAACAATAAGAAAGATTCAAACATCTTTCTTCGGTCATGTGATGAGAAGAGAGGCATTGGAGAACATTGTGACAACTGGAAAGATCGAGGGGAAGAGAGGCAGAGGCAGACCAAGAGAAATGATGCTGGATGGATTGAGACGGTGGCATGGAGGAATATCAGCAGCAGAGTTAATCCAGAAAATCAAAGACCGAGATCTGTGGAGAGCCATGAATGCCTACGCCAGCTGTGATGATGATGATGAACCCTAAAAATCTATCCTTATTTTAACAGTGCTTTATTCTATAGCCCAGAAAATCTACCCTTAGTTTAACAATGTTAAATGGCTTTGTATAGAGGTCACACACAATGCCAGCAGTGAACTAATGTAACTGGGCAAGTTAAGGTCATTATAGGGGTGATGATTATGTGGCATCCTGAAGTATTACTAGCAGTGCAAGATTGCAGTTTCATGCTTGACATCATGAAGTATACAGGAGAAGAGGGGGGAAGCTGGAGCCAGGAAATACTGTGGCATTCAAACAAGGCCCATGTGAACAGCCCTAAACAATAGGCTTGACCTCTGGGCCATGTAACTAGGTCATTTGTCTCAGGGGGTGTAATGTTAAGCACTCCAGGAATTTGTGTGTGTGTCTGGACAGGTTGTAAAATGTTGTTTGAGTGGGTTATGGTGTAAAGTGCTTTTGTTTGCATGGAAGGGACAAATTGTAAAGTGTAATATATAGTTGGGATGAATGATACACAGTTCAGACAGATAAATCATACACGAGACAAATAATACATAGTTGAGACAAATAATACACACTTGAGGCAACCAGTACACAACTGAGACAAATAATACATAGTTGAGACAAATAATACATAGTTGTGACAAATAATACATAGTTGAGACAAATAATACATAGTTGAGACAAATACTACACAACTGAGGCAAATGATACATACGTGAGAAAAATAATACACTATTGAGACATAATACGCAACTGAGACAAATAATATACTACTGAGACAAATAATATACTACTGAGACAAATAATATACTACTGAGACAAATGATGCACAACTGAGACAAATAATACACAACTGAGACAAATAATACACAACTGAGACAAATAATACACAGTTGAGACACATTATACACAGTTGAGATAAATAATAAACAGTTGAGACAAATAATACACAGTTGAGACAAATACACAGTTGAGACAAATAATACACAGTTGAGACAAATGATACACAATTGAGACAAATGATACACATTTGAGACAAATGATACACAGCTGAGACAAATGATACACAGTTGAGACAAATGATACACAACAGACAAATAATTTACTTGTGAATACACAGTTGAGGCAAATGATACACAGTTAAGACAAATAATTCACACTTGAGACCAATGATACACACTCGAGACAAATAATACACTCTAGACAAATGATACACACTCGAGACAAATGATATACACTCGAGACAAGTGATACGCATTCAAGACAAATGATACACAGTTGTGACAAATAATAAATAATACACACTTCAGACACATAATACACATTTGAGACAAATGAGACACACTTGAGACAATGATACACAGTTGAAACAAATAATACACAATTAAGACAACTAATACATATTCGAGACAAAGAATGGTATGTAAAGAACCTGCCCTTATGTCCCTGAGAAACAGTAGTGGAAGATAAACTTTATGGACCACTGAGCGAACTAAAAAAAAAAAGACAGTGAAATTCGTAAAAGAGACATTGCATACATTGACAGTCAATATCAGGAGGACAAAAAATAAGAAAAATAAGCAGAGGAGCCTGTCGAGAACAGTAGATATTAACTCATACCATATCTCACAAAGATACCAGGTCAGAGAAATAATAATACTGTTGCATGTCCTTTGCAGAACATCGCCTGCAACCCCACGGTTAGTTTTCTAGGCAACTTACGTTTAGTAGTTTGCCATTTCTTTCTGAACAGGAAGTCAATGTTGAAATTAGACTGACCAGTGTAGGGGTTGAACCTCATATGTCACAGTCAGAGTACCAGAAGTTTAAGCACAAGGCTATTAATTCCTCATTTACATTGACAACTTCTTCTTCTTCTTCTGCGATCATCCGGAGTTTTTTGTGTGGATGTGATTGCATTGTGCCTGTTTACAGCAGAGCTGCGTTCTTGCGCCGTTAGGCTGACACATCCGACTTCTGCGGGCATTTGTTGACCGGGTTAACCTTCCCGGGGCATTGACAACTTAATAGTAATACACAGAAATATCAATTGCTGGGGAATCATTGTTTAGAGCAGGGGTGGCCAACATGAGGCTCGCGGGCCACATGCGGTCCGCCGGGAGTCAAGTTGCGGCCCGCGGAGCTAGGTCAAATGAACATACATGTTAACTTTATTGTACATATCACCAAAATAACATTAAATCATGGGTCATTCGTATCATATATTTTTAAATTATAGCTAAGAAAAATTTGAAATATCTCGCATTTTTGAATCGCAGAAGAATTAAGAAGTTTTCAAGACAGGTGGACTATAAACTATATTTTCGTGGCAATTAAAACAAAGCCCATATGCTTGATATGCCACAAATCTGTCTCTGTTTTGAAAGAGTATAAAAAGTCGCTTCTTAATTGCACCGGGTTTTTAATCCCACATGGCATGGTCTCTTTCCGCAGCGCGGAAAGCATCGCACAAAGCACGAACTCCGTAGCTCTGGCGACGACCCACAGGAGTCTCCGAAAAATGTCACTTGTGAACCAAAGGACAAGGCCCGGAATCTAACCCACAACCTTCGGAGCCCTAGTCAAACGGCTTGACCACTTCACCACCGAGACTCCTGAGTATATAACATCAAACGGCATTACGAGACTAAACATGCAAATAAGTTTGATAAGTACAAAGGGCAATTTGGACAAGACCAAGTAAATGACTCTTAAAGAAAATGTCTGCACAATAAAAGAGCGGTTCAGAGTCAACATGCTATGTAAAAGCTAGTTATGCAGTAGTCATGACACTAGCAAAAAATCGAAGCCATATTCAGATGGTGAACTGGTAAAGAAATGTTTGGAGAGTGTTGTTGAAATTATGTGTCCAGAAAAGAAGAAGGATTTCTCAAAAGTAAGTCTGTCTCATCAGACTATTATTAGACGTGTGGATGACATTGGAAAACATATTGAAGATAATTTGAAAAGTCGAGCATCCGAGTTATTTTATGCTTTAACATTGGATGAAAGCACAGATATGGCAGATACGGCCCAACTGGCAATTTTTATCACTGGTATTGATGTCCATTTTAAAAAGACAGAAGAATTGGCGGCACTGTATCCACTTAATAACACTACTAAGACACAAGATTTGTTAGAGACAGTTACATCGACATTGAATCGCTTTTCGTTACAACTTAACTTATCGGGCTTAACAACGGAAGGTGTTCCAGCAATGGTTGGGAAACACCAAGGTTTAGTAAAATGAGATGTGGATAGATGGCTGAATACATGTGGCTAGATGTGGTTAGACAGCTAGATAGATGTGGCTAGATGGCTAGAAAGATGTGGCTAGATGCAGCTAGATGGCAAGATATATGGAGCTAGATGGATAGAGAGATGTGGCTAGATATGGTTAGATGGCTAGATAGATGTGGCTACATGTGGCTAGATGGCTAGATAGATGTGGCTAGATGGCTAGAAAGATGTGGCTAGATGCAGTTAGATGGCAAGATATATGGAGCTAGATGTGGCTAGATGGATATAGTGATGTGGCTAGATAGACGTGGCCATATGTTGGTAAATAGCTAGATAGATATGGCTAGGCGGCAAGATAGATGTGGCTAGATGTGAATAGATGGCTGTATAGATGTGGGTAGATGTGACTGGATGGCTAAATGGATGTGGCTAGATGGCTAGAAAAATGTGGCTAGATGGCTAGAAAGATGTTGCTAGATGGATGTTGCTTATGAAAGATGTGTCTAGGTGTAGTTAGATGACTAGATACATATGGCTAGATAGATGTGGCTAGATATGTCTAGATAGATGTGCCTATATGAATAGACAGATGTACCTAGATGTCTAGATGGTTAGATAGATGTGACTAGATTGCTTGATAGATGTGGCTAGATAGATGTTTCTAGATGTGGCTAGATAGATGTGGCTAGATGTGGCTAGATAGATGTTTCTAGATGTGACTAGATTTTTCTAGATGTGGCTTTATAGATGTTTCTAGATGTGGCTAGATGTTTTAGATGTGGCTAGATAGATGGTTCTAGATGTAGCTAGATGGCTAGATAGATGTTTCTAGATTGGCTAGATTTTCTAGATGTGGCTAGATAGATGTTTATAGATTTGTCTAGATGTTTCTATATGTGGCTAGATAGATGTTTCTAGATGTCTTGATAGATGTTTCTAGATGTGGCTAGATAGATGTTTCTAGATGTGGCTAGATAGATGTGGTTGGATGTTTCTAGATGTGGCTAGATAGATGTTTCTAGATGTAGCTAGATATTTCTTGATGTGGCTAGATGTTTCTAGATAAGGCTAGATAGATGTTTCTAGATGTGGCTAGATATTTCTAGATTTTGCTAGATGGACTGATAGAGGTTTCTAGATTTTTTAGACGTTTCTAGGTATGGCAAGATAGATGTTTCTAGAGTAGATGCGGCAAGATGGATGTTTCTATATGTGGCTAGATGTTTCTAGATTTGGCTAGTTGGCTAGATATATATGGCTGTATGTTTCTAGATGAGGCTAAAAAATTGTAGATTGATGTTTTTAGATGTTTCTAGATGTGGCTAGATTTTTCTAGATATGGCTATATGTTTCTAGATGTGGCTAGATGTTTCTAGATGGTTTTAGATAAGTATTTGTAGATGTGGCTAGATGTTACTAGATGGCTAGATAGGTGTTTATAGATGTGACTTGATGGCTAAATAGATGTAACTGGATGTTTCTAGATGTGGCTATATGGCTAGATAGATGTGGCTAGATGCTTCTAGATTTGGCTATATGTCTCTAGATGTTGCTAGGTATGTTTAAAATACTAGATAAATGTTTCTAGATGTGACTAGATGGCTTGATATATGTTTCTAGATGTGGCTAGATAGATGTGGTTGTATGTTTCTAGATGTGGCTAGATTTTTCTAGACATGACTAGATAGATGTTTCTAGATGTGGCTAGATGGCTAGATAGATGTTTCTAGATGTGGCTAGATAGATTCTAGATGTGGCTAAATGTTTCAATATGGCTAGATGTTTCTATATGTGGCTAGATAGGTGTGGTTGGATGTTTCTAGATGTGGCTAGATGTGACTAGATGGCTTGATAGATGTTTCTAGATGTGGCTAGATAGATGTTTCTAGATGTGGCTAGATAGATGTGGTTGGATGTTTCTAGATGTGGCTAGATGGCTTGTTAGATGTTTATAGATGTGGCTAGATGTTTTTAGATGTGGAGAAATAGATGTAGCTAGATGGCTAGATAGATGTTTAGATGTGGCTAAATGTTTCTAGATGGCTAGATAGATGTTTCTAGATGTGGCTAGATAGATGTTTCTAGATGTGGCTAGATAGATGTCTAGATGTGACTAGATGTCTAGATGTGGCTAGGTAGATGTTTCTATATGTGGCTAGATGTTTCTAGATTTGGCTAGTTGGCTAGATAGATGTGGCTGTATGTTTCTAGATGTGGCTAAAATTTTCTAGATTGATGTTTTTAGATGTGACTAGATTTTTCTATATATCGCTATATGTTTCTAGATGTGGCTAGATTTTTCTAGATGTCGCTAGATGGCTAGATAGGTGTTTCGTGATGTGGCTTGATGACTAAATAGATGTGGCTGGATGTTTCTAGATGTGGCTATATGACTAGATAGATGTGGCTAGATGCTTCTAGATTTGGCTCTGTCTCTAGATGTTGCTAGATATGTTTAAAATACTAGATAGTTTCTAGATGTTTCTAGATTTGTCTTTATAGAAGTTTCTAGATGTGGCTAGATGTTTTTAGATTTTGGCTAGATATGTCTAGATGTAGCTAGGTGGCTAGATAGATGTTTCTAGATGTGGCTAGATATATATGGCTAGATAGATGTGGTTGGATGTTTCTAGATGTGGCTAGATAGATGTTTCTAGATGTGGCTAGATAGATGTGTTTGGGTGTTTCTAGATGTGGCTAGATAGATGTTTCTAGATGTGACTAGATGTTTCTGGATATGGCTAGATGGCTTGATAGATGTTTCTAGATGTGGCTAGATAGTTTGTAGATTTGGCTAGATAGATGTGGTTGGATGTTTCTAGATGTGGCTAGATATATGTTTCTAGATGTTGCTAGATGGCTTGATATATGTTTATAGATGTAGCTAGATGTTTTTAGATGTGGCTAAAGAGATGTTTCTAGATGTAGCTAGATGGCTAGATAGATGTTTCTAGATGTGGCTAGATGTTTCTAGATGGCTAGATAGATGTTTCTAGATTGGCTAGATGGCTATATAGATGTGGCTATATGTTTCTAGGGTTGTCTAGATGTTTTAGATGCATTTCTAGATGTGGCTAGATATTTCTGAATGTGGCTAGATAGATGTGGCTAGATAGATGTATTTGGATGTTTCTAGATGTGGCTAGATAGATGTTTCTAGATGTGGCTAGATTGCTTGATAGATGTTTCTAGATAGATGTTTTTTAGATGTAGCTAGATGTTTCTTGATGTGGCTAGGTTTTTCTAGATAAGGCTAGATGGCTGGATAGATGTTTCTAGATGTCGCTAGATATTTCTAGATTTTGCTAGATGGATAGATAGAGGTTTATAGATTTTTTAGATGTTTCTAGGTATGGCTAGATAGATGTTTCTTGGTGTGGCAAGATGGATGTTTCTATATGTGGCTAGATTTGGCTAGTTGGCTAGATAGATGTGGCTATATGTTTCTAGGGTTGTCTAGATGTTTTAGATGCATTTCTAGATGTGGCTAGATATTTCTGAATGTGGCTAGATAGATGTGGCTAGATAGATGTATTTGGATGTTTCTAGATGTGGCTAGATAGATGTTTCTAGATGTGGCTAGATTGCTTGATAGATGTTTCTAGATGTTTCTAGATAGATGTTTTTAGATGTAGCTAGATGTTTCTTGATGTGGCTAGGTTTTTCTAGATAAGGCTAGATGGCTGGATAGATGTTTCTAGATGTCGCTAGATATTTCTAGATTTTGCTAGATGGATAGATAGAGGTTTATAGATTTTTTAGATGTTTCTAGGTATGGCTAGATAGATGTTTCTTGGTGTGGCAAGATGGATGTTTCTATATGTGGCTAGATTTGGCTAGTTGGCTAGATAGATGTGGCTGTATGTTTCTAGATATGGCTAAAATTTTCTAGATTTATGTTTTTAGATGTTTCTAGATGTGGCTAGATTTTTCTAGATATGGCTATATGTTTCTAGATGTTTCTAGATGTTCTAGATGGTTTTAGATAAGTATTTCTAGATGTTGCTAGATGGCTAGATAGGTGTTTCTAGATGTGGCTTGATGGCTAAATAGATGTGGCTGGATGTTTCTAGATGTGGCTATATGGCTAGATAGATGTGGCTAGATGCTTCTAAAGTAAAGAAGTTGGATCAAAGAAGAGAGGAATCACAGAAGAATTGAGAAGTTTTCAAGACAGGTGGACTATAAACTATTTTTTCGTGGGAATTAAAACAGAGCCCATATGCTGGAAATGCGACGAATCTGTTTCTGTTTTCAAAGAGTATAACATCAAATGGCACTATGAGACTAAACATGCAAATAAGATTGATAAGTACAAAGGGCAATTTCGACAAGACCAAGTAAATGACTTTTAAAAAAAATGTCTGCACAATAAAAGATATTTACTAGAGCAGGTTCAGAGTCAACATGCTATGTAAAAGCTAGTTATGCAGTAGCCATGATACTGGCAAAGAAAAATTGAAGCCATATTCAGATGGTGAAATGGTTAAGGAATGTTTGGAGAGCGTTGTTGAAATTCTGTGTCCAGAAGAGAAGAAGGGTTTCTCAAAAATAAGTCTGTCTCGTCAGACTATTACTAGGCGTGTGGACGACATTGGACAACATATTGAAGATAATTTGAAAAGTCGAGCATCCAAGTTTATATTTTATGCTATAGCATTGGATGAAAGCACAGATATGGCAAATACCGCCCAACTGGCAATTTTTATCCCAGGGGTGTTGATGTCCAATTTAAAAAGACAAAAGAATTAGTGGCACTGTATCCACTTAAGGACACTAGTAAGTCATGAGATTTGTTAGAGGCAGTTACATCAACATTGAATCGCTTTTCGTTACAACTTATTGGGCTTAACAACGGATGGTGCTCCAGCAATGGTTGGGAAACGCCAAGGTTTAGTAAAATTGATTGAAAATGAGGTTATACGTCAATGCTAAATTTTCATTGCATTATTCATCAGGAGAATTTATGTTCGAAGTCCCTCAAAATGAACCATGTCATTAAAGTGGTCGTGAAAATAGTGATCTTCATTAAGTCGAACGGGTTGAATCACCGTCAGTTCCAATAATTTCTAAAGTCTTTGGACTCAGATTACAATGACGTTACATTTTATGCAGAAGTAAGATGGCTGAGCCATGCCAAAATGTTGAAAAGAGTGTTTGATTTGCAGCAAAAAATACAATCATTCTTTACAAGCAAGTCAAAAAATATCCCAGAGTTTGAAGACAAATGAGTGGGTTTGCGACTTTGCTTTTCTGGTCGATATAACTAGTCACCTAAATGACGTTGATACTCGTTTACAAGGAAAAAGATCAATTAATTCATAAGATGTATGATCATATTTCTGCATTTCAAATGGAACTTGGTCTTTGGGAACGACAGTTGAGGACAAAAAACTTTACTCACTTTCCTACATTGTCATTGCAACTAGATGTCACACAAGAGGCGGCGGTTAAATACGCTTCTTTGATATCTGACTTAAACCTTGAATTTGAAAAACGATTTCAGGATTTAAAAAAAAAACATCATGTGCTTTTTTATGCACTTGCAACACCATTCGCGGTAGACGTGAATTTATTACCAGGAAGATTACAAATGGACCATTGTGAAATGTGTTGTGATACACAGTTAAAGGAGAAATTCCATCAAGTTGGCTTGGAAGAGTTCTATAAAACGTATTTGGACAAGGATAAATACCTGTGTTTTACAAACATGCTCTGTCGATGGTTTCGCTATTTGGAAACACTTATGCGTGTGAACAGCTTTTTAGTCGCATGAAGCACATAAAATCACAAGTGAGAACATGAATTACTGATGTTCATTTGGAAAAATGGTTGCTTGTAGCGACAGCATCAGTCGAGATCATTTTTTATGCACTTAGTTCTGCAAAACAAAGTCAGATGTCTCACTTTTAAATATTTTAAAATTGACTAATAAATATGTTTGATTCTCACGTTTTATTTTCTACAAAACAATAAATATACCTATTTTATATTTATTTTTTTTTAACATTAAACCAGGCAAGCGTGGCCACGATCTCACATACAGGGAAGCGACGATGTGGTCGAAGCTGTAGCACGCTTGCTTGCTTACGTTAATTTAAAAAAAAAATAAATTAGGTGCGTGGCCCGGCAGGAAATATTATTTCTGAAATATGGCCCGCCTGCTGAAAAGGTTTGCCACCTCTGGTTTAGAGGTTTGTTTGAGTACTTGTCTATCACAAGATATTGGAATCATAAATTGATAAATAGCACTAGTGGGGGATGGTTGTGGAAAGTTAGCTCACCCATCCCAGTTAGCAAGACATTTTAAGAAGGGAGAAAAAAGGAATATTAACTGAAGTTTAGAATATTTCTGTCCCTGGAAGGTTAACTCGGTCAAAAAATGCCTGAAGAGGTCGGCTGAAAGGAGCAAATATCGCAGCTCTGCAGTAAACAGGCACAACGCAATTACATCCAAAAGAAAAAATTTGGACAAATAAAGGAGAAGAAAAAGAAGAATATTTCTGTTATTTCTTATGTGCAATTTCCTAAACATATTTATGCAACTATTTTCACGTCATCCCAAGTAATCCCTGGTGGTCTTACAAAACCACACAAAGAAAGGGTTATTCCTCAACCCGCCGCATTTCTTAACCACAACTAATTTGAGGTTATGCTGAGGTTGAAGTGCTTTGGCAGCAGTAGCTGCTGTACCACCTATTCTAAATTGGAAACATGTAACTCATCTATTTCTGTTGGAAAACTCTGCATGAAGTGGTTACTTTTCCTGTAGTATCAGATTAGCTGCCCCTTTTATTTTCTAAGTGGCATTTCTGAAAAATTTCCTGAACTAGTCCTCTAGTTTTGTCGTGTAGTTCATTTGGTTTATCCACTCATAACTCCGTTTGTTGTTGCATGCAGTACTCAACATTCCTTTCCGAATTTACCTCCCAAGGCTGACAGGTGCCAGAAGTGATCATAAGTTAAAACCTTGAAAGAAATGAAGAGGAGGTAATAAGTGAAACACTTTAAGAAATGTAGTAGTGGGACAGCACACTAAATATTGTGGGTTTCTAGGGGAGGATAGAATGTCAGCGGGAAAATATTTGAATAATGTAGCGTTAAATTTATATATTTAGATTATCTAGTGTTTGTGTGTCTGGTCGAGTGGCTAGGACATTGAGCTCCCATACAGAAGATCAGGGTTCAAATCTTCGGTAAGGTGATGGATATTTTACTGTCGGGGGCAAGAGAATGAAAACCAAAACCTGTAAAGTTCATGGCGACTGCTCTAGCCAGGTGGCCTTAATTTCTCAGGCTCAAACCCCCCCCCCCCCCCCCCCCCTCCTGTCCTATACCACATGGTACTACTTCAAGAGGATAGAGGAGGGGTCGATCTGAAGAGAATGGCTGCTGCCTCTGGAGCGGTCTCGGCTGGCAAAGATTAGTTTCATCTTCGTGCCAGGGCATGCAGGAGTACAAGGAAATGAGCAGGCTGACAAGCTCGCAGGTGAGGCTACGGTGAAGGGCGGACGCACCATGGACCAGGCTGACATTCTGAATGCTCTACGAGAAATAAGACTTTTGCGTGAACCAAGTGATGACTGAATCTACAACCATGGTCAGATTGCGAGAACAGTAAATTAAAAGAGGGGTGGCCAAACAAGAACACTACGCAGGAAGCCAAAGAAGATTGATAAACCAACACAGAACTTGTGTTGTTAGCCGCTACACGCTGCGGGATTTGTTGAGGAGGGGATCTGAGCACTTATGGACTGAATAGTTCGATGTGCAATGAGGATGATCTTTCGACTAACTAACTAGCATGGTACTACTATAGGCAGTAATGACAGTTGATAGTGTTTGTGCTTTGCTGGATGTGAATGTGTTCTTGTTGCTGATCTTTCTTGTTACTTGTAATCTTGTTCTTGTAAAGCTCACAATCTACTTCTTGTTTTCTGGTGATTCATTCATTGTTACTTATCTTGTATCATCATGTTCCGTGCTGTTAAGTGTAGGGGATCGTGGTTGACTGTCTCGCTCTCTTTTCCTAGAAGCTCCGACCACGTCTGTGGTCTCTCTCCTATTATACTGTTGGAACATGGTCGATTGGATAACAGCGCTCGTTTTTGAACATCTGGTATGCTGATGGTGAGGTTGCGGGTTCAACCCATACACAGGTCAGCTGGACTAAAATTTTGACTTCTCATTCTTGACTTGGGGGTGTACATTACAAGTACCTCTGAAGTCGGAGTGGGTTTTTCTGGTGGCGAGGGACACTGGTAATAGGGAAAGCTAACCTGCATGCAAAAATCAGTCCAATGCACTAAAAAAAACAGTAGTAGCATGTGTTTGGGCTACACTTGAGTTCAAAGCGAGCGACCATTAAAAAAAAAATCATTTTACCTTTTCCCTAATAACTTTTGCCAGTTCTACTAAAGTGTTTTTTTCTGTTTTTAACATATCTACAAAATCTGGACTACCTGATTTCTTGACATTTTGAACACTTCTTAGAATGGTTAATTTTGTCTCTATCAGTCTGTATCACGTTCTTTTTGAGGTGCCAGGCCTGCAGCATATACTGGTGACCTTGACTCTTGTTCGTTGCTTAGCTGGCGCTGTGTTGGTGTTGAGAACGGGATTCACCATACCAATGTGATTGCAATACTCTCTCAGACAGGATTTCATCATTGCAATGTTTACTTGCCAACTGCTGGTCCCCAGGTGATCAACTGCTGCTTTCCCCAGAAAGCAAGCTACCTTGACTTATCATGGTTTCTGAACTCTCACGTTGACAGGCTTCACGAATCATGCATGCCCTATCAAACAATCTGATATCTACACTCAGTTGCCCCAGACACAACCCTGTATCAGCCCCTACTTTGTTAAGTCATGATCTGTTAATGGGGGGTAATACATACAGATAATGACAACTTATGTTGTAAAATAATTTGTTTTGGTTGTAAGTTTGGAAGGACACTCATATAAAGGAAGAAAGCTGGTTATTTCTTCTTCTTCTTTTTTCCTTATTTGAAGGGGTGTGGCACACCTGGTTAAACACCTCAAAGGTCTTATCATGTGTCTGATTTCAGCATGCATTTGTATAAGATTTGCTTCTTTTAGACAGATCCTATCCAAGGTAATGAGTTCCACTTACCAGTGTTGAAAACAATTACCTAACAATACTTGCTAGGGCAGTGACCTTATGGGCTACTCTGTATGATTTCTACCTGCAATAGATGTTTTTACATTCACAATTGTCATTCAGGTTCTCATGTTTTTTTGCCCTTATCTCAGAAGATTAAGAATCCAGTCTCTACAAAGCTGGTAATTTGATAATAAATCTTTTACAGTGTGTATGAAATACATCTCTCACTCCATGAGAAACATATGCCTTAATGTTGTTTTTGTTAATAGGCATACCCTTTAGTTATTTCTGTTTTTCTGTTTTGTTTTCACAGCGTGAGCGAGACTCAAATCAGACATCATGTCAAACATAACAGACATAGCGACGAGGGAGATCAAGGTGCTGGAGACGGCCGAGGATATCCAGGCCAGGAGAGATGAAGTGTTGGGCCGCTATGCAGCATTCAAGGCTGCCTGCCGTGACCGCAAGAACAACCTTGAGGACTCTCGCAGATACCAGTACTTCAAACGTGATGCAGATGAACTGGAGTCATGGATTCTGGAGAAGCTTCAGACGGCATCAGATGAGAGCTACAAGGATCCTACAAACTTACAGGTATGTTAGTGCTTTTCGTTTTGTTATTCCAAGAATATATGTTACTTTTTGCAAGGTAAGCCTTGTTTTAATACAGCTGCTTCTTCTGCCTTTTTCTTCAATTGGAGATGTGTGTGTCAACACTGAAGTTGAGATAGATCCATCTTACCTGTGAAGTAGATATACATCTGTCTGCACTGGGGAGAAGTGAAACAACAGCCTGCACTGTGTGAATAGAGATGCACCCATCTACACTGTGTGAAGTAGAGATGCATCAGTGTACACAGAAGAAAAGATGCAACCGCGTCTGTATTCTGTGAAATAGAGATGCATTTGTTTACACTGTGTGGAGTAGAAATGCACCCATCTATACTCTTTGAAATAGAGATGAACCCATCTATACTCATTGAAGTAGAGATGCACTCTTTGAAGTAAAGGTGCGCCCATGTAGACTCTTTGAAGTAGAGGTGCACCAATTTACCTTCTGTGAAGTAGAGGTGCACTCACCTACACTCTGTGAAATAGAGATTCACCCACCTACACTCCTGTGAAGTAGAGATGCACCCACCTACACTATGTGAAGTAGAGATGCACCTATCTACACTCTGTGAAGTAGAGACACACCTATCTACACTGAAGTAAGAGATGCACCCATCTACACTCTGTGAAGTAGAGACACACCTATCTACACTGTGAAGTAAGAGATGCACCCATCTACACTCTGTGAAGTAGAGATGCACCCATCTACACTCTGTGAATTAGACACATACCCACCTACACTCTGTGAAGTAGAGATGCACTATTTACACTGTGAAGTAGAAATGCACCCATCTACACTCTAGCACCTATTTACTCTGTGAAGTAGAGATGCACCCACCTACAAGACACACCCATCTAAACTGTGTTAAATAGAGATGCACCCACCTACACTCTGAAGTAGAGATGCACCCATCTACACTCTGTGAAGTAGAGTTGCAGCCACTTACACTCTGTGAAGTAGAGATGCAACTATCTACACTGTGTAAAGTAGAGATGCAGCCATCTACACTCTGTTAAGTAGAGGTGCACCCACCTACATTCATCTATACATTGTGAAGTAGAAAGAACAGAAAACAACCAACAATACAAGTTTAGAAAAACTAACTTCTAATTCTGAATATTATATATGTTGAATTAGAGTTGCACTTTTTATTTTCCTTCAAACAACACCCCCCATGTTTTTGCTTTCTCTCCTGATGCAGGCCAAGATCCAGAAGCACCAAGCTTTCGAGGCTGAAGTGGCAGCTCATGCTAATGCTATTGACACCCTGGATGAAATCGGCAATGAAATGATCAATGACGACCACTTTGCTTCTGAGATCATCAAAGTAAGTTCTGTGAACAAATGAACGATTGAACTTTTATTTTCAAAGGAACAAATGAATGAACTTTATTTTTAAAGGATCGAATGAATGAACTTTATTTTCAAAGAAATGAAGGAATGAACTTTATTTTCAAAGTGTTAAGAATTGGGCAAGCAGGCCCGTCTGACATTCTGCCCTTTTCATCGCTCTGCTCTCATACATTATTTCATTCCTACATCACTTATTAAGCTAATCTTAGACAACAACAACAATTACAGAAACAATATACATTCATTCACAAGACATTTGTGCAATAATCAATAATACATGACTCACTAAGCTAATTTTGACATGGCTGTTTTATGTAGCTAAGTTAGAAGTAATGTGCCACAGATAGGGGAATGTTGAGTCATGGGGAGATATTTATGTAGTTTGGTATTTTAATTTTAAACATCTAATGGCAGTGGAAATGTGGTTTCTGAGGAAAATGCTAAGAATAACATGGACAGACAGAAGGACCATTAAGCATATCCTACAAGAGGCAGATGAAAGCTGCAGACTGATTAGAGAAATTAGACGTACACAGTCGAACCTTTTTGGGCACGTTATGAGAAGAAATAAACTAGAGAACTTGGTTACAGCTAGCAATATTGAGGGGAAAAGAACAAGAGGTAGGCAGAGAAGTAAATATCTGGATGGCTTGACCACATGGCATAGTCAGGACAAGAACACAGAGCTGATCCACAACTCTGGTGATCGTGTAAGATGGCAAAACATGATTGTCCACGCTTACCAGCATGGCACATGATAAATGAAGTTTAATTTGAGGCAGATGTAATAAACAACATTGTACATAATTCCTATGGAAAGCTAATTCACACGCAAAATTCAGTCCAGCACTACAAGAAGTAGTGTGTATGGACTGAGCTTGAGCTCAAAGCTAGCGAGTGAAAAAAAAAAAAAATACAGTAAGCTCAGTGTGTGAAAACGTCCACCTTTACTTGAATTTTCTGACCTGTTTTTCTGGTTAAACTTTGCAGGAACGACTAGAAGAGCTGCATCGACTGTGGGCACTGCTGCTGGCCAGATTGGCCGAGAAGGGGACCAAACTGCAGCAGGCTCTCAAACTCGTCCAATTCATGAGGGAGTGTCGTGAGGTCATGTTCTGGATAAATGATAAGGTAGGTGTACCTGGGTTTCTTCTCATGAGATCGTAAATCCATGAGATGTAAATAAACATGACATTGTCATGCCAGTGGCATCCAGCAAGAGGAGGAATGCGTGGCTGAAATAAAGAAAGAGAACAAAGAAATACTGCATGCAATTCAAACAGAAAGAGAACAAATAACAATCAAAAGGGAGCTAACCAAAAACAAGCCAGCAGAAGCCACGCCAAAGACAACCGAGAAAGCTCAAGCCAGCATCTCACGAACAAATTCAAGGGGAACATTGACGAAAGCCCAGACAACCTAGAGACGAAAACCAATACATTTTTCGAAGAGGTATTCAAAAGGCCTGACAAACTCAAACTACCTGAAAAAGATCTAGTCAGGCGGATGGCTGCGTTAATAACTGCTCATAATGCAGTGGGGGGGGGGGGGGGGGGGGGGCATGGTAACACAGTAACTAGCCTGCTTGCCTCACTGCCGGCTTGGTGATGATGTGTTTAAGATGGGATCTGTTTCTCTGACCAGGACTCAGGTTGACCTAGTTTTACATGGGTACCATGAAATGTCCTGGGAAGTGAAGGTGGAGGTCAACCTGCCAAATAGATCAGAGCACTTGCTTTTAAACTTCCGGTGTGCTGATGCTGAGGTAGTGGGTTCAACCCCTACGCCGGTCAGTTGGGCTAATATGTTGACTTCTCTATTATCAGACTGTCTCAATATGTGTCCTGTGCAGCGCTAGTATCTTTCCCTCATGTCTCGATTAACAGTAATAATGTCTAATTCTCTCCGTAAGCTCCACGTTGGTGGTTCTTTCATACAGTTTTAGTCCTTCTATTCTCTGCAGAAATGAAGAACATTTTGTGCAATAAGTCACTGTCCTTGAAGGTTAGAGAGAGAGAGTTCTTGCATGTTACATAGAACAATATTTAACATATGGCTGCTAATCCTAGACAATTAGTAACCGGCAAAAAAAAACAACCTGGAAGCCATGGAGATGTGGTTTTATAGAAGAATGCTGAAAATTAATTGGACATCCAAAATGAGCATTCAAGACATTTTAAGGGAAGCTGAATCACAAAGACAACATCACAAACGTCAAAAAGAGGCAGTTATCGTTTTTTGGCCACATTATGAGAAGACAAAAACTAAAACATGTTGTGACAACCGGAAAGATTTGCGGAAAGAGAGATGGGGAAGACAGCGAGAGAAGATTCTTGACAGTCTTGTGTCATGGCACAGAAGGGAGTCAACAAACAAATTGATCCATGCCATCAGAGATCACAATTTGTGGAGAGGCTTGATCGCCATGGCCAGCCGGTAAGGCATTGAATGATGGTTCTCAGCAGGCTCCAGTTAATGAATGTTTGTAGTTTATCTGTAATTGGTTTAGTTCTTGTTGATCTATACAGGTCCAGATTTAATGTTCTTCTTCTTCTCTTCCTCCATTAATCTCAGTTAAGTGTTTGGTGGAGATGTACAAATCTTATATTTGTTCTTTGTAATACTGTTTGTAAGTTGGTATTGATTTCTCTAAGATTGCCGTTGATACCATCACTCCATCTTTTACATGGTCTTTCCCTTGCTCTGTATCCGTTATATTTCTTCAATGAAGCTCTTTGTGGCAGATGGTATCACAGCATTCTTGTGAGGTGGTCCAACCATTTAATATGTTCTTTAATGAAGTCCATTTATGGTTTCAGACCTAGTCGTCTTCTAATTTCCTCATTCCTAATTCTGTCTCTCACAGTTACTCCCGCTAAAGCTAAATATTTGAAGTTTTGTGCTGGCTTTAATTTTTGTTGACTTTCACAAGGTTCCTAGTGCTATGAAAGGTCATCTGGCACATATATACTATGCCACACATTACGCTGTCAAACTTTCTAAGTCAGGTCTTGGTCAGATATGGTTAAGCTACCACATGACAGTAGACGCTACTACCTGCTTTCTGTTAGCACTGAACATTGGGCGACGATCACCAAACCCAACAACCCACATTGTGCCAATGGCTTTGGGCAGAGCAGTGTAATAGGGAAGGTACAAGCCTGACCCTAGTGCGAGGAAATGCAACCTAAAGACTAAATGTCATGGCAGGGCAGACCAGGCATTAAGCCTTGTTGGTAACTGGTCTACGATCGAAGCTCCATAAGACGGACAGTTAGAGCATTGCTCTCTGATCCGGCAGCTTCTGCAGCTTGTCTTGTTCCAGACACATTGGTATTACCTTTCCTCTGGAGTAAACTAGGCAGGCAGAATGAGGGATCATGCTGATCAGACTTTGTGCTATTGAGAGGTATAACTCCATTGTACAAACTATTGTCTATCGAGACAGCAAGATGCAAGTGAAACTGTCAAATGAAGTGCTTTTTCGTGATGTATATTAGACAATTGTTACATGTACATCTAGGTGAGCCTTTGACTTGAACCTATCCACAGGATGCTTTTGTAACATCTGAGGAGTTTGGAACAGATCTGGAGCACGTGGAAGTTCTGCAGAAGAAGTTTGATGAGTTCCAGAAGGTAACATTAACACTTATTACAAGTTTTCTGACTGTTCATCTAGCCGTTTTGTTGTCCTTACTGTCAGTTTATTTTTCTGTGCCTTTTTGTGTGAAGGTGTTTACTTATTTTCTGGATAATGTTTATGGGGAAAATATGTTAATTTTTGGCGGTTAGCTTGATCATCATCATCATCATCTGACGTCTGATGGTAGACACAGTGTGGAATGTCCAGAGTGGAATGGAGTTTTCTTTCTATCATATTTTATCTTAAACAGTTTCAATCTGTCTATTCAATGTTACTGTCTCTCTCAAGAGGGAGGGAGGGGAGATCAGATACAAGTGCTTGTGTTAAGAGGCGCAAAATGGCAATGTAAGAATGTGTGTTGGTGTGAGAGATAGACAGAGAAAGAGAGATAGAAACAACCTCACAGAGAGAAACAGACAGATAGAAAGAGAGAGAGAGAGAGAGAGATCCAGAAAGAGAAAGAGAACAAATTAACAAACTTTATTGCCAAAGGGTCAATTATATATAATGTTATTTATGTAGAAACAAAAAAAAACATGGTAATATGAATGCTATGCATTATTAACAAAACTTACTAAAATGTAAGACACACATGCACATCTCTTCCCCCCCCCCCCCCCCCCCCCCCCCCACACACACACACACACATCCCCCTCACTCCAACAAAACAAAAACACACACATATACACTCACACCCTCACACATACAGAGGGGGAGAAAGTCAGTCAGGCAGGTAAACTCTTATTGGAAGAGATCACATACACTTTCTTGTATATTACCAATTTATAGCTAAAGTTAACAGTTATTGACAAATTCAGCTCTTCTTAACAAATCACCATTTGGTTTTTTTCTCTCCATACAGGATCTTCAGAACCACGAGGACAAGGTCGCTGAAGTCAATAGCCTTGCTGAACAGCTGATTGTAGATGGGCACCCTGAGGAAGAGACCATTAAACAAAAACAGCAGGTGAGAACACTCATTGTTCTGTCAGAGCTAGTTTATGTAAGTCAGGTCTTAGTCAGATATGACTGAGCTACCATATGCCAGTAGACGGTCTACCTGCTTTCTGTTAGTGTCAAATGTTGGGTGCACTAACCAAACCTGACACCCCTCATTGTGCCAACAGTTTCAGGCGGAGGAGTGTAATTGGAAGGGTACAGGCCTTATTCTGGTGTGAGGAATTGCAACCTATAACCAAATGTCATGGCAGGGCAGACAAGGTTCTAAGCCTTGGTCTGCAACTGGTATAGGATCGAAGATCCGACAGGCGGACAGAGTATTGTTTTGCTAATCTGGCAGCTTCTGCAGCTTGTCATGCTCCAGATGTATTGGTGTTACCTTTCCTCTGGAGTAAACAAGGCAAGTCGAGAGAGGGATCATGCTGCATTGCTCTCTACTTTTGATGCCAGATCAGAAGCTCCCTAAACCAATATTTTACGGTGAGCTGCGTTGTGGTAAACGCTCCCAAGGCGGCCAGAGGAAACGCTTTAATGAAAATCTCACTAAAAGCTTTTGGAATTAATCACAACACTTGGGAGAATGCTGCCAAAGACCAAAATTAATGGCGTACATCATTATGCAAGAGTGCAGTAACTTGTGAAACAAACAGAACTGCAAAAGCTGTGAAATAAAAAAGGCTGGACAGAAAAACCACTGCACGTTCCTCCTGGAACGTCAAGCATTCTTTGCTCACATTGTCAAAGAACATTTCAAGTCAAAATAGGCCTTATCAGCCATCTTAGAACTCACGGCTCCACACCTTCAACCCCACTGGATGAAATGAATGGTCATCATCATTCTTGATGGACAAACAACATACTTTTGATTGTTGGACTGAAACCTATCACCCCACGTGAAGCATGCCTGGCTTCACCTTCCTCACCATACTTTGTATTTTATGAGCCTGTTAAAATCACAACATGGTGCCCAGTTTGTCCTCAAGCCAATAGTGTCCGAATCCACTCTGATTTCTGAGGTACTTTTAATTTACGCCACCAAATCAAGGATGAGATGTCAACATTTTAGTCCAACTGACCGGTGTAGGGGTTGAAAATCAGCATCAGCACGACGGATGTATAATAGTGATCTCTTATCCATTCAGCTGTGCTGACCTCCAATGTTTCCACTGAAATCACCAGCAGTTGCTGGGTGTTTTTCCTACTGGTAATGCTCTTGGGACGACCCAGACCCGTCAAATTGGTGCTTTTCATAATTTTCTGGAAATATTTTGGTTAAGGAAAAGATGTGAAGATAGCCACAATGACTCAGTCACTCAATGATCAGTTTGTAAAATTCACCGTTAAGTTTGTGTTATGTTAATGTTAATTTGTTCAGTGGCTGGTAAACTAATTTTGTTGGTATCATTTCAGGAAGTGAATGAAGCTTGGCATCGTCTACGTCAATTGTCGCTGTTGAGACAAGAACGACTGTTTGGTGCTCATGAGATACAAAGATTCAACAGGTTAGTACTAGTACTAGTACTATTTATCACCATTTGCATTGTCATTGTCATCATCAAAATCACCATAATCATCATCATCATTATTGTCATCATCATAATCATGATTATCATTATCAGTCACTTTCGTCGTCACCATCTCTACCGTCATCATCATCACTATGCCCCTCTTTGACCTCTTCCTCATTCTTTCTTTCTGGAATCTTGTCCTCCGTGAGCCATTAAGATTTTGATTTGTAACATCTATATTTCTCAGTGTAACATTGTAACATCTATATATCTCAATTTTACATCTGTATATCTCAATGTAACATTGTAACATCTGTATTTCTCAATGTAACATTGTTACATCTATATATCCCAATGTAACATCTATATATCTTAATATAACATTGTAACATCTATATATATCTCAGTAACATTATAACATCTATGCATATATCTCAGTGTAACATTATAACATATATATATATATATATATATATATATATATATATATATATATATATATATATATATATATATATATATATATATATATATATATATATGTGTAACATCTATATATCTCAATGTAAAATCTATATATCTCAATGTAATATCTATATATTTTAACGCAACATCTATATATCTCAATGTAACATGTAACATCTATATATATATATCTGAAAGTATACATCTAATGAAACCCTAATAGGGTACACTATTACTTCAAGTGGCCAAGTAGTTCAGAGATTACATCCACCCACCCCTAGCTTTCAGCATATCTGGTTTGTTTCAGTCATGACTGATTTTTATCATTTACAATAAAGATGGCATACCACCTATCAGTCAGCCAGCCAGCTAGCCAGCCAACCAACAAAAGGGATAAATATAATTTCATATTAACCCTGTGTTCACTCCTGTAACTTCTGAAGCCCCTGATGGTTTTGCATCTCTCTAGGGATGCTGATGAGACGATCTCCTGGATCCAGGAGAAAGACACAGTTCTGTCCACTGATGACTATGGGCGTGACCTGGCCAGTGTGCAGACTCTACAGAGGAAGCATGAGGGAGTGGAGAGAGACCTGGCTGCCTTGGAAGACAAGGTATCAGTGTTGTTATTAGTACTCCTCGGGTTATCTTTCTGTATTAAATTGTTTTCATTTTTTAACTAAGTTGGAGAAAGCGCGAATGCTTTGGAAATGTGGTATATAGATAACATCTGATGGGAGATGCCTTGAAGAGATTAGAACAAGAATCGCCATGGCAAAGGTAGCCTTTTGCAAGATGAAAGACATACTGACCAATAGAAAGATGTCATTTGCAACCAGAAAAAGAGTGTTGAGGTGGTACAGAGAACCTGTGCTTTTGTATGGATGTGAAGCGTGGACAATGAGCAAATAAGCTGAAAAACATCTGATGGCTGTGGAAATGTGGTTTCTGAGTAAAATACTAAGAATATCATGGACAGACAGAAAAACTAATGACCAAGTCCTACATGAAACAAATGAAAATCGTAAACTGAAATTAGATATAGGCAGTCACAATTTTTTTGTCACGTTATGAGAAGAAATAGATTGGAGAACTTGGTAACAACTGGCAAGATCTAGGAGAAGAGAACAAGGGGAAGGAAGAGAAATAAATATCTGGATAGCTTGGCCATGTGGCATGGTTGAGACAAGAACACTGAGCTGATCCACGACTCTGGTGACCGTGTAAGATGATGAAACATGACCGTCCTTGCTTATCGGCATGGCACATGATGATGATAAGATCCATTTAACAAATGTGGAAAGATAAATGAGAAATGTGAGGATAAGTTGATAAGCCAGTCACAAAATCATAGAAGACAGTTGACAAATAGTTCTTTGTAGTTTGTAAAGGTGTCATTATGTGGCATATCCTTCTTTCTTTATGTCTATATGGCAGACGATAATTCCGGCATGTGTATTTGCATGTACATACAGTTTCACATGCAGATGGTGTTGAAAATGTCAACCATACTAGAATATTGCATGACCAAAAAACAGCTTCCTTGTCACAAGCCGAATATATGAGCTCTTGGCACGTTTAAGCGTGCATATTGCTTTGTGCGAGAAGCATGCTTGTCCTATACACATGATTACATTGGGCTCTTACCATATCTGCCTTATTGTGCACTAAAGCTGCTGAGCCAGCCAATCTGTCCACCTGCTAATTTCCCACTACATTATGTTCTGAGGAAAATCCAACAGTTGCTCCTTACTTTTGATTTTGGATTGGAGCTTGCCGCTTTGCCCGGAGCATGTCTGTCTTCACCTTTTTCAGCATACTCTGTGAGTCCGTTAACTGTGTCCAGGGCTTCATGAAGGGGGGTTCGAGTCTGCAGCCACTCAGTGATATGATTTAGCCTGCGGTATCTTGAACATGTCTGCTATTGTTGGTAAAGCTAGGATGTATCGCATACACACACATTACTGACGTGTCCCTTGTGGCAACCCAGTATCATCCGTAATATTATTATTATTATTTTTTTATTATTTGCTCTTTGTATTCATTTTCCCTGATATGATTTCTCTTCATGTGTACTGAGTTCTTTGTAAGGTACGTACACTGTATCTTGTTGTCTGTCTCTCACAGGATCTAAACATATCTATTTGTTTAATTATAATTCTGCATCTGAGCATCATTTTGAATGCTTCTTTTATTGCTCATGTTTTTAGACCTTGCCTAAGAGTGTTGATTGTTTTTTAGTGGAACTGACTGAATATGAACATGTTTCTATCAGGTCATTGCCTTGACCACGGAAGCCGACCGTCTCAAGGAAATCCACAGAGACCAGGCACCGCAGATCCAAGACAAGCAACATGAGATTGGGGAGAACTGGAAGAAGCTCACGGCTAAGGCAAGGCTGGGCTTTCTTTCTTTCTTTCTTTCTTTCTTTCTTTCTTTCTTTCTTTCTTTCTTTCTTTCTTTCAGAGCTATTTCATTCCTTCCTTCAACTCAAGGCTAACGTTAGCTTCTTTCTTTCTTTCTTTCTTTCTTTCTTTCTTTCTTTCTTTCTTTCTTTCTTTCTTTCTTTCTTTCTTTCTTTCTTTCTTTCTTTCTTGCTTTCTTTCTTTCTTTCTTTCCTTCAACTCAAGGCTAAAGTTAGCCTCTTTCTTACTTTCTTACTTTCTTTCTTTCTTTCTTTCTTTCTTTCTTTCTTTCGTTGTTTTGGAGGAGGAAATCCAGTGTGCGGTTATCTATGTTTTGGAAAAAGAGGTGTTTTGTACGTATAAATATGTTGGGATCCCCTTACTTGCAGCCATTGAGCTCATGTCGCTATTTTATGGCAACATTTACATTATTTATTCATTATTTCTTCGTCCAGGCAACCGAGCGCAAGATGAGGCTGGACAACTCCTACTACCTGCAGAGGTTCCTGTCCGACTTTAGGGACCTGGTGTCCTGGATCACCGACATGAAGGCAATTATCTCAGCGGATGAACTAGCCAAAGATGTGGCCGGAGCAGAGGCCCTCTTAGACAGACATAATGAACATAAGGTGGGTGAGGAAACTCCATGACATAAATGATATTGTTGATATTAAGATGTCAGGTGGTGTGTGATGGTGGAAATGACCATGTATTCATATGCATCCATTGTGGATGAACATTTACCGCCCGAATTGGTCTAATCAGTCACATTCGCTACCGCCATGGATTGTAGTTTATATGCCTTTTTTAAGCACAATGTAACAAACTATCGTCTGTTAAGACGGCAAGGTGCCAGTCAGCAATATTCTACAGTCAATTGAATGACACTATGCAGTACCACCTATTGGGTGCTGGATCTGTTACGTTCTCACTTGATAACACTTGATCAAATTGTGGTTGCATTATATATAATCTGTTATGTTCTCACTTGATCAAATTGTGGTTGTGTTATATATAATCTGTTATATTCTCACTTGATCAAATTGTGGTTGCATTATATATAATCTGTTACGTTCTCACTTGATCACACTTGATCAAATTGTGGTTGCATTATATATAATCTGTTATGTTCTCACATGATCAAATTGTGGTTGTGTTATATATAATCTGTTATGTTCTCACTTGATCACACTTGATCAAATTGTGGTTGCATTATATATGTGTTATGTTCTCACTTGATCACACTTGATCAAATTGTGGTTGCATTATATATAATGTGTTATGTTCTCACTTGATCAAATTGTGGTTGCATTATATATAATGTGTTATGTTCTCACTTGATCACACTTGATCAAATTGTGGTTGCATTATATATAATGTGTTATGTTCTCACTTGATCACACTTGATCAAATTGTGGTTGCATTATATATAATGTGTTATGTTCTCACTTGATCAAATTGTGGTTGCATTATATATAATCTGTTATGTTCTCACTTGATCAAATTGTGGTTGTGTTATATATAATCTGTTATGTTCTCACTTGATCACACTTGATCAAATTGTGGTTGCATTATATATAATCTGTTATGTTCTCACTTGATCACACTTGATCAAATTGTGGTTGCATTATATATAATCTGTTATGTTCTCACTTGTTCAAATTGTGGTTGTGTTTTATATAATCTGTTATGTTCTCACTTGATCACACTTGATCAAATTGTGGTTGCATTATATATAATGTGTTATGTTCTCACTTGATCACACTTGATCAAATTGTGGTTGCATTATATATAACCTGTTATGTTCTCACTTGATCAAATTGTGGTTGTGTTATATATAATGTGTTATGTTCTCACTTGATCACACTTGATCAAATTGTGGTTGCATTATATATAATCTGTTATGTTCTCACTTGATCAAATTGTGGTTGCATTATATATAATCTGTTATGTTCTCACTTGATCAAATTGTGGTTGTGTTATATATAATCTGTTATGTTCTCACTTGATCAAATTGTGGTTGTGTTATATATAATCTGTTATGTTCTCACTTGATTGTGGTTGCGTTATATATAATCTGTTATGTTCTCACTTGATCAAATTGTGGTTGTGTTATATATAATCTGTCATGTTCTCACTTGATCAAATTGTGGTTGTGTTATATATAATCTGTTATGTTCTCACTTGATTGTGGTTGCGTTATATATATTCTGTTATGTTCTCACTTATTAAATTGTGGTTGCATTATATATAATCTGTTATGTTCTTTCTTGATCACATGATTGTGTTATATATAATCTGTTATGTTCTCGCTTGTTCATATTGTGGTTGTGTTATATATAATGTTATCAAATTCTCACTAGATCACATTATATTTGTGTTATATATGCTTTGTTATTTTCTCACTTGATCAAATTATGATTGTGTTATATATACTCTGTCATGTTCTTAGTTGCTCACACTGTTGTTGTTGTATTATATATAATCTGCCATGTTCACACTTGATCAAATTGTGGTTCTGGTTTATATGATCTGCTATGTTCTCACTTGATTATGATTCATGGTTGGCTTCCAGCTTGTATGTACTGAGCCTGTTTTTGATGAACTTTTTAGGGAGAGATTGATGCTAGAGAGGATAGTTTCCAGAGCACAACCGAGGCAGGAAATAAGTTGGTACAGTCCAACCACTTTGCTGCAGATGAAGTCAGAGAAAAGGTAAAGTACACTAGTATCCACCTGTCTGATATATGTGATATTCAGTAACTGATTGGCAAAGAATGCACCAAATTGAGAAACATTATTTTCTAGGCATCTGTAAAGAATATAGTCTGTCATTGCCTTTCCTTCTTGACAAGTGACCATACTGGTTGGTGAGCTTAGCCATTGTCTCTGCGAAGAGATTCTTGCTCTACCATTGCGAACTTGAGACCATGACCAGCAACTACCTGTTGGCTGCTCTCAAGTTCTTTCATGGTAATAGCCTCACTGGCCGAGAATGGAGACCTCATTGGCAGAGAATGGAGACCTCATTGACAGAGAATGGAGACCTCATTGGCAGAGAATGGAGACCTCATTGGCAGAGAATGGAGACCTCATTGGCAGAGAATGGAGACCTCATTGGCAGAGAATGGAGACCTCATTGGCAGAGAATGGAGACCTCATTGGCAGAGAATGGAGACCTCATTGGCAGAGAATGGAGACCTCATTGGCAGAGAATGGAGACCTCATTGGCAGAGAATGGAGACCTCATTGGCAGAGAATGGAGACCTCATTGGCAGAGAATGGAGACCTCATTGGCAGAGAATGGAGACCTCATTGGCAGAGAATGGAGACCTCATTGGCAGAGAATGGAGACCTCATTGGCAGAGAATGGAGACCTCATTGGCAGAGAATGGAGACCTCATTGGCAGAGAATGGAGAATGTTGTGACAAATTATTTTCTAGGCATCTCTAAAGAGACTGCCATTGCTTTCCTTCTTGGCAGTGACCATACTGGTCGGTGACCATAGCCATTGTCTCCACAAAGAGATCTTCGTTCTACCATTGTGAACTTCACACCACAACCAACAACTACCTGTCAGCTGCTCTCCGACCCCCCCCCCCCTCCCCCGGTGGTGTTCATGCGACTCCGTTTCAGTTGCTACACAGGTATTCACAGGTATTCCTTGCCCAAGGGTGTTCCATGGCCTAGCAGAAGACAAGAGGTGACTTCTCCTTTCATAGGGTGTACTCCCTACCAAGCCATCTTTCCGAATAACGATGGAAGACTAGGACGGCCTGTGTGCTTGTTGCTCAGTTTTGACTAAAAATTATTCAGCAGTTGTCATTACAGCAGTATCTTTTATAAATGGCTGCTTAAATAACATTTCAAAATGAGAAAATTGACACTCAGTAGAGATTTATAGCATATGTGATTTTGGTGCTATAGTCTGTTATCATGTGAGTGTGCATATGTTATGCGAGGGAGCGTGCATTGGTGTGTTATTGAGTGGGTGTATAACTGAGATTTTGTGTAAATTATGTTTGTGTATATGTATGTTTGTGTTTATGCATGTGTGAGTGTCACTGTGTGTATGTCTGTCTGCCCGCCAGCATGTCTCACAACATGGTAATATGCATTGTTTATGTTCTCAGCATTAATTTGACAGTGCTTTTTCTAAGTGAATTTAACATATATAGGCTGTATTTTAATGACTGTGCAGTGTTTGAAAATATTGCCTGTCCAAGTTTTGTATTCACCCTCTGTAAAGTTAATGCAACATAACAGGTAAATACAAAACTTGGACCAGCAATATTTTCAAACACTGCACAGTCATTAAAATACACCCTGTACAATAGATAATTGATGTACGAAAGATGAGTGATTGGAAGGGCAGAATGTAAGACAGGCCTGCATGCCCAATCTATGACCCTTTTAAAATAGTTTGTTCGTTCAGCGAAGCTTCACAGCTTGACCAGTGTGTTGAGATTTTCCAAATGTGGTTTATGAGGTGAGACTGGATTACTTTGGGAAATATCTTCTTTCGCTTGAAATTTGTCTATTTCTGCAATATTTCCTCTTGTGTGAATTTGCCTGTCTTTTTTGTTCACTTAGTGGTTCATAGAGTTTATCTTCCACTGTTGTTTCTTTAGGCCAGAAGGTTTGCCTGGATATGTTGTATTTTGGGCAGTCTTAGATTAGGTGATCTGCTGTCTGCAGCACCAATCCACATGTGCACTGGATGGTTCGCCAAACTGGAATTTTGTACATATGTGGTTGCGTCATCTATTGTGTCCTGCTCTGAGGCGCAGAATAATGACTTGTTCTGGTCTGCCCATAAAGTGGTAATTGTCATGAGCTGGTGTTGGTGGCTTTTTGATTGATTTGATCATTCTTTTCTTTTGGTGGTATACAATGGGCACTTCAGGTTGTTCTTTTGCTCCTTCCTTAGCTAGTCTATCAGGAACATATCTGAATGCAGTGAAGGTGGTCATATACAAACCAGTTAATCATGAATATATAATTCATCATGTTTAAGCACTCACTCTTTGTTTCATGACAAGATCACATACACATTAATCATGATTATAAAATTTATCCTGTCTAAGTACTCACTATGTGTTACAACAGGATCACATACAAACCAATTAATCATGGTGATATAATTTATCCTAAGTACTCACTCTTTGTATCAACAGCTGACAATACTGAGCCATGAAAAGCACACCCTACTGGAGTTATGGGAAGAGAGGCGAGTGCTGTACGAACAGTGCATGGACCTGCAGCTTTTCCTGCGGGACACTGAACAGGCAGATACCTGGATGACCAAGCAAGAAGCTTTCCTGGTCAATGATGATCTTGGAGACTCGCTGGACAGTGTTGAGGCACTTCTCAAGAAGCATGGGGACTTTGAAAAGTCTCTTGCTGCACAGGAAGAGAAGATCAAGGTAGGTGATCATCTTTTCATTACCAGTTCATTCAGTAGCATGTCCTTTGCAGAATTTAACTCCTATAACAACCTTCCGGAAAACTTTCTCAGTCATAAGCAAGACGTCCTGCGTCCAATACACCCATCTGGATATCATCCGCCACATCCTGCACCCATCTTTGGCCTTCCTCTTCCTCTCTTCCCAGGCATATACCCCTCCATGATTGTTCTCTCCAAACTTTCATGACGTTTCAAGTGACCAAAATATTAAAATTTTCTTTGTTTTATCATCTTTAGTAGTCAACCTTCTTCATTATTCAGTCCTTGTTGTATGGATACATTTGTTTTTTTCTGTATTCAAGATATTCTTAGAACCCGTCTATAATATTTATATTCAAAGGCATTTATGCGCTGTTCAACTTGTTTAGTAAGTGTCCAGATCTCTCAGGCGTATATTGCGATGAGAAAGATGCATGTTCTAAAAATCAAATTTTTGTAGTTCTGTCTGTTTTTTAGTTTTAGTTTAGTCGACGGATCAACATCACGGCACATGGGTGTAACCCATAAGTGCATCGTTCTACTCCTAACTCAAACCTGAGTCCAGAGAATCTCAGCTCAGCGCACGAACTCTGTAGCACCAATGAGGATCCTAAAATACTTCAGATAGAGTTTTAATTAAAAATTTTGCCTAGGCAGCGTCGTTAGGCTACTCTTTTTTTTTCGATTTCCAACTGCCAAGGGATTTTTTACGTGCGCAACAATACACATGTGTAGTTCTATCTGTCCCCCTCCACAATTCAGTTGTTTTAGTTTCTGAAGAGCAATAGATATTCATCTTTTAATATCCTTCATTGTGACACCATTGTTGGTAATTAATGACCCAAGATATTTGAAATTTCCATTACCAGTACTGTATGAATGTGTTCCATTTAATGGTATTATTAATCTTCTGATTTTTAATTCCATTTGATGCTTAGGTCCTTAGCCATTTCATGCTAAGCTATTCTATCCTTTGCTTCCTCTTGTGCTTATTTTGGCTTGTCAATTCATTGGTTTTCTCAATGTGTCCATTTCAAAACCAGCATTGCCTCTGAAGTCAGAGAGGGTTCGCCTGATGGCTAGGGACACTGGTAATAAGGAAAGCTAAAGTAATCCACACGCAAAGTTCAGTCCAGTACTACAAGTAGTGTGTCTGACTACGCTTGAGTTCAAAGCAAGCTAGCGTTTAAAAAAAAGAACAAGCGTCTTTTATTCAACTCATGGGTTGACTGAAATGTGGCTAGTTCTCTCCATAAGCTCCACTTTGATGATTCTGTCTGTCATTTTTGTCCTATTTTCTAATGGCACCTGTTAATAAATGTTTGTAATTTATTAGTGATTTTGAATAAATAAGATACAAACAATAGGTCACACAATTTATTATCTTTAATATTTCCTTGGAAGCCTTGGAGATGTGGTTTTATAGAAGAATGCTGAAAATTAATTGAACAGCCAGAATGAGCAATCTGGACATTTTGAGGGAAGCTAAGTTGCAAAGACAACTTGTCACAAACATCAGAAAGAGATAGTCATCTTATTTTGGTAACGTTATGAGAAGACAAAAACTGGAACATGTTGTGACAACTGGAAAGATTTGTGGAGAGAGAGATAGAGGTAGACATCATGTAAAAAATTCATGACAATCTTGTGTCATGGCATGGAAGGGAGTCAACACGCAATGATCCACACCATCAGAGATCACAATTTGTGGGGGAGCATGATTGCCCACGCCAGCCGGCAAGGCTCTGGATGATGATGATTTCACTGTATCTCATCATTTGCATACTTCAGAAGTCACACAACACTTAAAAAAAACCAAGTTATGAATCCTTCAAGCTTAAATAGACAACACGCATATCCCTACATTATTAGAGATTGTACTATAAAAGTCACACAACATAAAAAACCAAGTGATAAATCCTTCAAGCTTATATAGACAACACACATATCCCTACATTATTAGAGATTGTACTACAGAAGTCACACAACTTAAAATAAACCAAATGATAAATCCTTCAAGCTTAAATAGACAACACACATATCTGCATATTATAATAGATTGTACCACAGAAGTCACACAACATAAAATAAACCAAGTGATAAATCCTTCAAGCTTAAATAGACAACACACATATCTGCATATTATAATAGATTGTACCACAGAAGTCACACAACATAAAATAAACCAAGTGATAAATCCTTCAAGCTTAAATAGGCAACACACGTATCTGCATATTATAATAGATTGTACCACAGAAGTCACACAACACAAAATAAACCAAGTGATAAATCCTTCAAGCTTAAATAGACAACACACATATCTGCATATTATAATAGATTGTACCACAGAAGTCACACAACATAAAATAAACCAAGTGATAAATCCTTCAAGCTTAAATAGGCAACAGACATATCTGCATATTATAATAGATTGTACCACAGAAGTCACACAACATACAATAAACCAAGTGATAAATCCTTCAAGCTTAAATAGACAACACACATATCTGCATATTATAATAGATTGTACCACAGAAGTCACACAACATAAAATAAACCAAGTGATAAATCCTTCAAGCTTAAATAGGCAACACACGTATCTGCATATTATAATAGATTGTACCACAGAAGTCACACAACATAAAATAAACCAAGTGATAAATCCTTCAAGCTTAAATAGACAACACACATATCTGCAAATTATAATAGATTGTACCACAGAAGTCACACAACATAAAATAAACCAAGTGATAAATCCTTCAAGGTTAAATAGACAACACACATATCTGCATATTATAATAGATTGTACCACAGAAGTCACACAACATAAAATAAACCAATTGATAAATCCTTCAAGGTTAAATAGACAACACACATATCTGCATATTATAATAGATTGTACCACAGAAGTCACAACATAAAATAAACCAAGTGATAAATCCTTCAAGCTTAAATAGGCAACAGACGTATCTGCATATTATAATAGATTGTACCACAGAAGTCACACAACAAAATAAACCAAGTGATAAATCCTTCAAGCTTAAATAGACAACACACATATCTGCATATTATAATAGATTGTACCACAGAAGTCACACAACATAAAATAAACCAAGTGATAAATCCTTCAAGGTTAAATAGACAACACACATATCTGCATACTATAATAGATTGTACCACAGAAGTCACACAACATAAAATAAACCAAGTGATAAATCCTTCAAGCTTAAATAGGCAACACACGTATCTGCATATTATAATAGATTGTACCACAGAAGTCACACAACATAAAATAAACCAAGTGATAAATCCTTCAAGCTTAAATAGACAACACACATATCTGCATATTATAATAGATTGTACCACAGAAGTCACATAACATAAAATAAACCAAGTGATAAATCCTTCAAGCTTAAATAGACAACACACATATCTGCAAATTATAATAGATTGTACCACAGAAGTCACACAATATAAAATAAACCAAGTGATAAATCCTTCAAGGTTAGACAACACGAGTATCCTAACATTATTATAGATTGTTCTTGTTTGTTTCTGATCCATATCATAATACTGATTGGACATTAGAATGAAAACATTCAAAGTTTAGTTCTTTCGTGTTTGGTCCTGTCTTCTTTATATTTGAACCAAAGAGGTGTATTCAGCTTTGTGGAGGACATAATGATTTCTTGGGAGAAACAAGAACAAGAGAACCATAGACTAGTATGCTAGTTCAGCAGGAACTATGGTGATTCTACTGTCTTCAGTTGTAGACTAGACTTTGAAGATGAAGCTCCTCTGAAGAGAGTCAGAAAGACCTTTGTACTAATGTCCTCACATAACAAGTTTGATGAATATCAGAAAGGCAATAGTGCAGTCTTCATAATAATGCCATGTTGAGGAATAACTTGTTGGGTTTTATGTTGCTTTAAATCTTTGTTGTTGTTGGTGTAACCAGGCGCTGGATGACTTTGCCACCAAACTGATTGACAGCGAGCATTATGCTTCTGAAGATGTCGCAGCCAGACGAGATCAGGTAAGAGGTCGAATGTTTAACAACTTTTTTTGGTTAATACAGACAAATTATGTTGAGATGCTCGTACATAATATATGTTAGCTTTTACTGTAAATCCTCTGTTCTTGTTATTTTGTTTTTTAAAGTTGTGTTTGTTGTAAGCATGTTATGAGTAGAGAAAAGAGAAAGTCAAGTTTTTCATGCAAATTCCATGGTCATATGAGAAGACAAAGTAAAATTTTTATTGCAAATTCTGTGGTCATTTATGAGAAGAGAAAATCTTGTGTTTATTGTAAATTCTGTGGTCATGTGATGAGAAGAGCAAATCTTGTGTATATTATAAATTCTGAGGTCATGTGACGAGAAGAGAAAATCTTGAGTTTATTGTAAATATTGGCATAAAATGTGGTAGTGCGGTGGCTAGTACGCTTGTCTATCAGCCCGGTGATCATGTGTTCAAACACCCCCCCCCCCACCCCACCCAGGCGAGGATTTAATCAAAGAATTGGACCTGGCCTCTCAGGTCAAGCAGCCTATAGTTGCACCAGGAAATATTCTGGGAAGTAAAGGCAGCCTGTGGGGTATTCACCACATCACTATCATGTGCCATTTGGTTTGTAATAGCATGTGCTAGCAATGGAGTGTAGACGCTCGATCAACTTATACAAACCTCTTTGTAGGTCAGCATAGACGAATGGATAAGAGCGATTGTTCTTAAGTGTTTTTGAATGCTGAAAATTCCTTGCACAGCCAAAATGAGCAATTGAAATGTTTGGAGGAGGCTAAGATACAGAGACAACTTATAATATCAGAAAAAAGCAGTCATTTTTTAACCACATTATCAGAAGACAACTAGAGCATATAACAACTGGAAAGAATTGTGAAAAGAGAGATAGAGGAAGACAGCAAGTGAAGACAGTCTTGTGTCATGACATGGAAGGGAATCAGCACATGAACTGATGCATACTGTTGGAGACCACAAGATGTGGATTCTTCTTCTTTTGTTCGCTTTAAATATGTCTATAACTGCAATGTTGTATCCTGAATGAATTTAACTGTCTTTTTTAGTTCTCTCAGTGGTCCATGGAGTTTAGCTTAGGCCAGAAGGTTTGTCTAGATACTTTGTAATTTGGGCAGTCTTGGAGTATGTGATCTGCTGCCTGTAACGGCAATCCACATGTGCACATGTTGCTGTTACACATGTTGCAAATGTTACTATTATGTAGCCGGGGGCACAGAGTTGGGGTGAGCACCCAACCTTGCATAAATACCCCATGGCTCATGCATTCACCACCTCTACAGCAAAAGTCCAACTCCTGGCCTTCACATGGCAGACCAGTTTTAACTAACAGGAGAAGGGGCGGCGGCGAGTCTCTGGCGCAGAAAAATAACCAGAATGTCCTAATGTTTATGCGTGTACATGCATGCGCATCCATATGTGTGCGTGCCTACACATCTAAGCTCGAGTGAGACCACAGTCTGCTCTAGCAAAGGAAAGGTGCTGAAGACGGAGGCAACCAGCCAGGAGGTGCACCACAGAAATCAGGATGCCACGCAATTACGCAGTGAGATATGTCAATTACTAGATATGAATTATCATGATCACCCACGCCAGTAGATGAGGCACTTGATGAAGCTGATGAGACCACAAATATACACAGACACACTGAAATGTTTTTCCTACTCCCTTCCACAGCTTCTGTATAGACGTGATGCTCTGTATGAGAAGTCAACTGGCCGCCGCCACATGCTGGAGCAGTCGTACGAGTTCCAGATCTTTGAGAGAGACTGTGATGAGACCAAAGGCTGGATCAACGAGAAGCTGAAGACTGCCTCCGATGAAAACTACCTGGTCAGTATTTTTCCTCTTCTTTGTATAACTTTAGATGCAGACTTTTGTATAACTTTAGATGCAAGCCTTTGTATAACTTCAGATGCCAACGTTTGTATAACTTTAGATGCAAACCTTTGTATAACTTCAGATGCAAACCTTTGTATAACTTTAGATGCAAACCTTTGTATAACTTTAGATGCAAACCTTTGTATAACTTTAGATGCAAATTTGTATATAACTTTAGATGCAAACCTTTGTATAACTTTAGATGCAAGCTTTTGTATAACTTTAGATGCCAACCTTTATGTAACTTTTGCTTCAAACCTTTGTATAACTTTAGATGCAAACTTTTGTATAACTTTAGATGCAAACCTTTGTATAACTTTAGATGCCAACCTTTCTACAAATTTAGATGCAAACCTTTTGTGTAACTTTAGATACCAACCTTTGTATAACTTTAGATACAAACCTTTGAATAACTTTGGATGCAAACCTTTGTTTAACTTTAGACGCAAACTTTTGTATAACTTTAGATACAAACCTTTGTATAACTTTAGATATAAAACTAAGAACACTGAGCTGATCCACGACATTGGTGATCGAGTGAAATGGCGAGTCATGACCGCCCACGCTTTCCGGCATGGCACATGATTGATTGATTGATTGTATAACTTTAGATACAAACCTTTGTATAACTTTAGATACAAAACTTTGTATAACTTTAGATGCAAACTTTTGTATAACTTTAGATGCCAACCTTTGTATAACTTTAGATGCAACCCTTTGTATAACTTTAGATGCAAACTCTTGTATAACTTTTGATGCAAACCTTTGTATAACTTTAGAAGGACACCTTGGTGTAACTCTAGATGCAAACCTTTGTATAACTTTAGATGCAAACCTTTGTATAACTTTAGTTGCAAGCATTTGTATAACTCTAGATGCAAACCTTTGTATAACTTTAGATGCAAACCTTTGTATAACTTTAGATGCCAATATTTGTATAACTTTAGATGCAAACCTTTGTATAACTTTAGATGCCAACCTTTGTATAACTTTAGATGCAAACCTTTGTATTTGTTTAACTTTAGATGCAAACTTTTGTATAACTTCAGATGCAAACCTTTGAATAACTTTAGATGCAAACCTTTGTATAACTTTAGATACAAACCTTTGTATAACTTTAGATGCCAACCTTTGTATAACTTTAGATGCCAACTTTTGTATAACTTTAGATGCAAGCCTTTGTATTTGTATAACTTTAGATGCAAGCCTTTTATAACTTTAGATGCAAACCTTTGTATAACTTTAGATGCAAACCTTTTATAACTTTAGATGCAAACCTTTGTATAACTTTAGATGCAAACCTTCGTATAAATTTAGATGCAAACTTTTGTATAAGTTTAGATGCAAACCTTTGTATAAGTTTAGATGCAAACCTTTGTATGTTTCAACTCTGTAACTTAGTTACTATTTTAACCCACATTATTGGAGGTCAGTGTGGCCGAATGGATAAGAGATCTAGCTCTTAAACTTCTGGTGTGCCGAGGTAGCGGGTTCAACCCCTACACTGATCATTTAGACTAAAATGTTGACTTCTCATCCTTGACTTGGAGACGTAAATTACAAGTACCTTAGAAGTCTGAGTAGGTTCGCCTGGTGATGTGGTAATAGGGAAAGCTAATCCACATGCAAACATCAGTCCAGTGCTCTAGAAGTAGTAGCACGTGTATGGACTACGCTTGAGTTCAAGGCAAGCAAATACAAAAATAAAATTAACAGCAGTCTCTCAGAGTATGTATATACAGGGTGTATTTTTAATGATTGTGCAGTGTTTGATAATATTGCCGGTCCAAGTTTTATATTTACCTATTATGTTGCATGAACTTTACAGAGGGTGAATACAAAACTTGGACCGGCAATATTTTCAAACACTGCACAGTCATTAAAAATACACCCTATATATGTCTACTTGCATGTTGCACCAACGCTGTGGTGAACGGATTACGAATGCAATTTGCAATCACGCATACTGTGTTTGAAAAACAGCTGTGGGCAATTTGAAAGCAGACCACTTTAATGGTATGAATGTCGGTCATTCAGAAAGACATGGCAAACTACTGAGTCTAAACTTGCCAAGAAATCACAGCCAAAAAATACTGGGGTTGACTGCAACATACTGTAAAGGATATGCAACTAACATTAACTTGTATGTTTAATTTTGCTTGTATTTTCCTTTGTTTGAAGAGCGGCTGGCCAAGTGGCTAGAATGTCAGACTCTCATTTGGCCGGGTCCGATCTCTCGGTAAGGTGTGGTATTTTTTTCTATCGGGGGCAAAAAGAAAATCCTAACCTGCACAGTTCGCTGCGATTGCACTAGCCAGGTGGCCTTAATTCCTCAGGCTCAAAGACCCCTCTGATATACACCGCAAGGTACTATATTGGCAGTAAATGACAGTTTTTATTTTTTCCCTTTGTTTATAAAACCAGACAAATTCTCCTGTTGTGATTAACTTCAACAAAATAACAATTTCCGCAGGATCCAACTAACCTGCAGACAAAGCTACAGAAGCACCAGAACTTTGAGGCCGAGGTGGTGGCTAACGAAAGCCGCATTGAGACTATCCGAACCACTGGGAGGGAGCTCATTGAGAAGGACCACTATGCTAAAGGACCCATTAGGTATGTTATTACGTTCGTTGTATTATCATATGTTAGGCCTTAAACCTTGGTCGGCAACTAGTCTAGAATCAAAGCTCTGACAGGGGGACAGTTAGAGCATTGCTTTGCTGATCCGGCAGCTTGTCTTGCTCCAGACATATTAGTGTTACTTTTCCTCTGGAGTAAACCATGCAGGCCGAGAGAGGGATCATGCTGCATGGGCAACACATGGTCTCTAATTCAGCACTGGCTTTGTGTTATGGAGAGGTATAACTCTCATTTTACAAAATTTAGCCTTTCAAGATGGCAACATGCCAGTCATTAAAAACAGTTTGGAAAATTGAACAGATCAGGTTGAATAGAATGCTACTTAGGCTAATTTTCAAAGTTAGAAAACCTACCACTGAAGAATACTTACGACAATCATGATTCTGGTATACAAACAGCCGGATTCTTGCTGGTATTATGGAGTTTGTGCGTTGAATTGAGATTCTCCTGATACCACTTAATTACATTTTCATGTAGTGAATCAGGCTTATTGTACATGAATCCGATCAGTCATCTTTATATATTTCTATCAAATCATTCGCATGTTCTACTCTGGGAACTACTTATGACAACAATATCAACTGTCTATATTCTGCACTCTCCAGGGAGCGAGTTGTTGAAATTGAGAATTTGTGGGCAACCTTGCAGGCACAGACTGAAAAGAAAGGTACGTTTTGCAATTGCTGTTCTGAATATATTTTGTTTATTTTGTGAAAGACTAATTATTTAGTTGTATTGTTCATAGTTTAAAATAATTAATGTTTGCTACGTTCTTAAACATCCTGTGTGCTGATGCTGAGGTAGTAAGTTTAATCTCTACACCGGTCATTTGGACTAAAATGTTGACTTCTTGTCCTTGAACTGGGAACGTAAATTACAAGTACCTCTGAAGTCGGAGTGGGTTCACCTGATGGCGAGGGACACTGATAACAGGGAAAGCTAATCCACACGCCAATTCAGTCCAGTGCTACTAGAAGAAGTGTATATAGACTACGCTTGGAGTTCAAGGCGAGAAAGCCCCCCCCCCCCCAAAAAAAAACAACAACATATTTCTGTGCTGGTGTTGTGTTAACTGTTCCTAATACTGATGTTTGTTTGTTTGCTGGTATTGTGTTAGCAGTCACTAATACTAATCTTTCTTTGCTGGTGTTATGTTAGCAGTCGCTAATACTAATCTTTCTTTGCTGGTGTTATGTTAGCAGTTTCTAATACTAATCTTTCTTTGCTGGTGTTATGTTAGCTGTCACTAATACTAATCTTTCTTTGCTGGTGTTATGTTAGCAGTTCTAAATACTAATCTTTCTTTGCTGGTGTTATGTTAGCAGTCACTAATACTAATCTTTCTTTGCTGGTGTTATGTTAGCTGTCACTAATACTAATCTTTCTTTGACGGTGTTATGTTAGCAGTCACTAATACTAATCTTTCTTTGACGGTGTTATGTTAGCAGTCACTAATACTAATCTTTCTTTGCTGGTGTTATGTTAGCAGTTCCTATTAATAATATTTCTTTGCTGGTGTTATGTTAAGCAGTCACTAATACTAATCTTTCTTTGCTGATGTTTTGTTAGCAGTCACTAATACTAATCTTTCTTTGCTGGTGTTATGTTAGCATTTCCTAATACTAATCTTTCTTTGCTGGTATTATGTTTGCAGTTTCTATTACTAATGTTAAAATGCCCTGAATCATTTCAGGCAACAAGCTGAATGAGGCTGCTCACCAGCAGCAGTTTAACCGCAATGTGGACGATGTGGAGTCATGGTTAACTGAAATCGAGAGCTCTCTTGTATCTGAAGATTATGGAAAGGTAAGCCAGATTTACTCCCTCGTGTCATCTGTCATCTTTTATGCGATAACCATGCTTATACCAGTCTTAATTATCTTAAAATGTGTGTTTTGTTACATAAATTGGAAACATCTGGCCAATTTAGTAATAGCTTAAGTCTTTTATGCAATACACATGCTTATACCAGTCTTAATCTGTCTTTCAATTTGTGTTTGGTTACATAAATTGGAAACATCTAGCCAATTTAGTAATAACTTAGTTAAAAGTAAGTATGATACACCCATTTCATTGTAGTTCCAATTGTTCCCATTTGTATATAATTCAGCGCTTGATGTCACAATCTGTGTGGTGTGTTCAGCTTTGTAAAATTTAATTTCATCATAATCCAAAACAATATTTTCTCTTAATGAATTTAAGCACAGAAACCACAAACAGTGTTGCATGATTTATTGCCAGGCTGCATTCTGTTGGGTGCATAGTGCTGATTTATATATTATTTGAAGTGAATAAATGAATTATATTTTGGTTGAAATACTTAAAACACTGATATTGTTTAAATGTGGAGCATTAGTTATCGCAAATTTGGGAATCACAAATTTAAAATTAAATCTTTCTGTTTGTACCATTCTTTTCTAGCCATTTTTATGCAAACAGGAAGATTTCATTTTAAATTTATAATCTGCATTATGCACTTGAAGAGATGCAGCAAAATATGCCAGGCAATAAATCCTGCAACAAATTGTTTATAGCGCCTGTATTTAAATTTAATCAAAATGTATGCATAACATATTGCGACTCAAATGAGGTTATGATTTCCAAAATGTATGAACGCAAGCATTAAAGTTGTATTGTAATCAATATTGAACATGTTAATATGAAATAATTCCTTACGGGTTGAATATTATGTGATTTAGTAAGCCCCCTTAAACAGCTCCATGCTTTAAAGGATAACGAGACGCGCAAGTTCGTAATTCCCTGAGATAACGAGTCAGTTGCAAGGAATCTGGAATTAGACCTCCTTGTGTTGTTTTCAGTGGTATGAGGCATCGCCTGTTCTTTAAAGCAATTGTACAAACTAAATGTAAATTGCCTAATAAATGACAGATGGCTAATGAGTTACGGACGAGGTTCGTAATTCCACTTACCTGCGCTCAAAACACAGCTGCGACCGATTTGGCAGCAGACAGTGTCACTCTAGGCTTAAATGTGTTGGTATAGGAGCCGATCGTTCAGAAAGCAATGGAAAACTACTGAACATAAACTTGCCAAGACATCAACAACAGCAGTGCTGGTATTGACAGCGATGTCCTGTAAATAAGATATTTAAACACAATTAAGTCACAGCCAGTAAATTGCAGTGTCCTGCAAAGAACAAAGGATACATATATAACTTCAGTACACCAGCCTATGTTCATTGTTCACTAATGATGTTTCAGTTGACTTTCTTCACGATGTCTCTTTACCATATTTGACACTTGTTTATGTTTGCTTGTGGAGACTGTCATTGTTTGTGGTAAATCCATATGGTTTGTGGATAGTGTGCTTCACATGTGTGCTATGCTTTTCTTCAACAACATGATGTGAAACATTTTGATTCTTGGTGTGGAGAGTTCTTCTGCTTTTTATGAATTGGCCATCCCTTGAGATTTCATGCTTTTTCGTTTTTGACTATTTTCTTTAATTGCCTACGCTTATTAAAACTTATACAAAAATATTCTAGCACATTTATTGTGTGCAGTTAATAAATTTATTCTAGTTTAATATTTTATTTTGTGCAGTTAATACATTTATTTCAGAATAGTTTATTGTGTGCAGTTAATAAATTTATTCCAGGTTAGTTTATTGTGTGCAATTAATAAATTTATTCCAGGTTAGTTTATTGTGTGCAGTTATTACATTTATTCTAGCTAATTTATTGTGTGCAGTTAATAAATTTACTCCAGAATAGTTTATTGTGTGCAGTTAATAAAATTATTCCAGAATAGTTTATTTTGCGCAGTTGATACATTTATTCTAGAATAGTTTACTGTGTGCAGTTAATAAATTTATTTCATAATAGTTTATTGTGTGCAGTTAATAAATTTATTCCTGTATAGTTTATTGTGTGCAGTTAATAAATTTATTCTAGAATGGTTTATTGTGTGCAGTTAATAAATTTATTCTAGAATGGTTTATTGTGTGCAGTAAATAAATTTATTCCAGAATAGTTTATTATGTGCCATTAATAAATGTATTCTAGAATGGTTTATTGTGTGCAGTTAATACATTTATTTTAGAGTAATTTATTGTGTGCTGTTAATAAATTCATCTTAGAACATGTAATTTATTGTGTGCAGTTAATACATTTATTCTAGACAATTTATTGTGTGCAGTTAATACATTTATTCTATAATAATTTCAAGCATATAACTGTCCTGATGCTCTATTTAACACTTGGGGTATCATACTATTTATGAGAGGCACGGTCAGAAAGTAATGCACAATAACTATTTTGTTCAAATACTATTGTGACTTTAGTGGTTAAGAACTCTGTCGCAGAGCAAACACGACTGGGGGATTCTGATCATCTGAAGCCGTTCCAAACCACCATGATGTTTAATATACCGGAGTATTTCAGTTTCCGAGATTTGATGCTATGCTTGAGTCAGTTATTTTTAATGTTTTGATCTTGTAGAATGTTAATATTTTTCTTCTTCATGGTCCACAATATTCGAAGAACTTTTCTGTAACAATTAAGCTGGAAACTCCAAATTTTCTTCTTTAGTGGTTGTGAAATGGTCCATGTCACATATTCATTAGTTGCTTCATTGCTTCAGGAAGGATGCTTATTAACAATATCATGTCTCAGAAACTGACATACTATGGCAATTGTAAACATTGCACTTGTTTAGAAAGAGCCTGTTGTAAGGCATGGTTTCCATACGAAGAGAAAGGGTTCGATGAGTATGAAGATGCACACAGAACATTGCACACAACTTGGGCGCCGAACGAATGAACAAACTTAAGGGTCACAAATTGGGCACGCAGGCCCATCTTACATTCTGCCCTTCCAATCACTCATCTTTTGATTATCAATTTGCAGAAGTTCAGAATGTTAGACGGGCCTGCATGCCCAATTTGGATACACAAGACTTGAGAACTGGCAACAGAATGACAAATTTCAAGGGCTGTGAGGATAGTGACACTCCTGTTATATAAATGAACAAGTTAATTGCATATCCTTTACGGGATGTCACAGTCAATCGCAGGCATTGTTTGGCTGTTTGTGATTTCTTGGCAAGTTTACATTCAGTAGTTTGCTAGTACTTTCTGAACTACCGGCACTGATACCATTGTATGAAAACAAGGCTGTCTGCTTTTAAATTGCCAGCTGGTGTGTTTTGAACGCAGTGTGCGGGGTTGCGAATTGCTGCTATATAAGGAAAGTAATAATTGTATATGACTGAAAGAGCTCAAGATAATCCAAGTACAGTACAGAACTGCAGCTGGCAGAGGTAAAAGGAAAACAATTTGGATAGAGCATGTTAACCATTTGGAAGCTGCGTTCGTTCACAGGCTACTACAGTGGTTGTGTGTTCAAATCTCCAGTGGGGAGGATTTGATCAACTGAGCTGGGCTTCCAGGTTGCCTGGCTTCTTCAAATGGGTACCAGGTTATATCCAGGGAAGTAAAAGTGGCCCGTGTGGTATTGACCACATCACACATCAGTAGTCTGTAAATATAGGACTAGCACCGTATACCCATTACGCCTCAAAGCTTATAAAAGGATCCTTCACTGCTTTTTGTGGTAACCATTTGAACGAAAGACCACAACAAGCAATAATGTACAGACCAGAGGGAAGCAGAGGAAGAGCCGACCACGTAAACGATGGGCAAGAGAATAACAGAGTCCATGGGAATATCGATACATGAAGCCCATAAGTGGGCACTCTCCGGCTGTTTATACTTCACCTCGACACCGCAAGGTACAAGAGGAACGTGATGAGATGAGACCACATTTTCTTCTTCTGCTTTGTTTGTCCAAAATGTGCTTCCACTCTTACCCTTGATTTGTAGATACCAAGGGTCAGCGCTTGTTTTTTCTTTTTATTTTGCATATCCTTTTTACAGGACATCGCTGTCAACACCAGCATTTTACTGCTGTTGTTGATGTCTTGGCAAGTTTACGTTCAGTAGTTGGACTAGTGCTACTGAAGTTTAGTGTTTTCATCATCTCATCACTTCTGTATTGATCACCAATATATGTGATTTCATCTAATGAATAATGTTGATCAATAAGTGCTTGTCATGGACATTTTCTTGTTCTGCTTTATGCGTCCAAAATGTGCTTCCACTCTTGGTCTGTAGATACTTAGTGGTATCTTGTAGATCCTTATCATTATCAAGTGCCATGCTGGCTGGCATAGGTGTTCGTGACTCTCCACAGATCTCAGTCTTTGGTTTTCTTGATCAACTCCGCTGTTGATATTCCTACATGCCACCGTAGCAATCCATCCAGCATTATTTCTCTTGGTCTGCCTCTGCCTCTCTTCCCCTCGATCTTTCCAGTTGTCACGATGTTCTCCAATGCCTTTCTTCTTATCTTTTTTTTTTTTTTTTTTGCATATCCTTTACAGGACATTGCTGTTAACACCAGCATCTTTCAGCTGTATGTTGATTTCTTGGCAAGATTACGCTCAGTAGTTTGCCATTGCTTTCTGAGCGGCCGGCTCACATACCCCGTAAGTTACCGATGCGATTCGAACCACTGCTGATTCTCACCGTCATCACGTTACCTACGAGAGTATACAAGATTACGGAGAAAAGTCGCTAACCTCTAAGCCACAAAGCCGACTTCTTCTTATCACATAACCAAAAAAAGCTGTTTGCCTCTTTCTTATTGTTGTATATACTGTTCTAGTTTCATTAACCTCTTTCAGGCAGTTGTTGTTTGTTACTTTGGCAGTCCAAGGAATTCACAACATTCATTTCAGGAACCACATTTCTGTTGCTTCCAATCTCTTCCTAATTTGTTCATTTACATTCCAAGATTCATAGCCATACAGCAAAACAGGTTTTATATAGCACTTCAGCGCTCTCTTTCTTACATTCAGTGATAGTATAGATACTACTCGACAAAATAAAACCACAGCAGGAGATTCTTCTCCTGTAACGTTAAGCATTCTTTGCCCACATTGTCAAAGAACATTTCGAGACAAAATAGGCCTTACCAGCCATCTTAGAACTCATGGCTCCAAACTTTTAAACCTCACTGGATGAAATGAATGGTCATCATCATACTTGATAGACAAACACCAGATACCTCGTATCAGTGCTACTGATGTGAAAAGTTCAGTCTTTGCATCTTCTTATCACTTCTGTATTGATCACCAATATATGTGATCTCATCTAATGATTAATGCTGATCAATGTCTTGAACATTCACCAACACGTCCACAGTCCAAGTGAAGTGAACAGAATTAGACCGTGTGTTTTCCATGGCTAACCTTGAAAGCATGTTTGTTTGTCTCATCCATAGTAAAATTCACCAAGTTGTGCTCATAGTTAATAAAATGTGCTCTGCTTGGCAAAAAAAAAAAAAAAATTTTTTTTCTTTAATTACCCCATCATTGCATTAAAGTGAAAGTACTGGTTGGTTGATATTTTAAGCCATCTATAATTAGTATAGCAGTCAAAGTGGATCACTGCATTAAAGTGAAAATACTGATTGGTTGGTGTTTTAAGCCCGTCTGTAATTAGTATAGATGTGGTTGACTCACTCATGGCCAGGTAGGACATTCACTTTCTACACCAGCATTAAGTTGGGCTTAAACTTTTACTTCTCATTCAGAAAGCAAAGGCACACTTTTGTGCGTAAAATTGGCTAGAAAATCAGCCTATGCATTGAATGCAACATAATTAGTATAGGGTGTATTTTTAATGAATGTGCAGTGTTTGAAAATATTGCCGGTCCAAATTTTGTATTCACCCTTTGTAAAGTTCATGCAACATAATAGGTAAATACAAAACTTGGACCGGCAATATTTTCAAACACTGCACAGTCATTAACAATACACCCTGTGTAAGGTACAATCCCCACAGCTGCAAAAGTGAGCTTACAGTGTGTAAAGAAATTGTGCTCTGACAAAAACATAAAAAAGGCGGGATTTCAAGGTCAAAGAGTATCTGTGAAACAGGAAGAGGGACAGTAATAGCCACAACAATGGGGATAATGTAAGAGCTGAGCGGAAACGGAAGGAGCTGCAAACACTTCCTTTGTTTGTAATTTATTAACCGTCTGATGCCATCTCATTGTTGTGTCTGTATTATTCTGATTTCTTGTGTCTGTCATTATACTACTAGCTTCTGCAACGAAGTGTAAGTTTGATCCTCCCCACTACCCTCCACTTCCCCCTGTCCCTGCTGCTGTGCTTCCACCTACAATGGCAGGCAGGCTTTAGCGGGCATGTCCTGGTGTTGCAAGCAATGACTGTTGGGATGTTTGTATACTTGATATTATTCTATTTTCTATTGGTTCTAGTCTTCATCACAGACTTTTATAGCTTTAGAGTTTGGAGCTCAAGATAATTATCATAATTGATACCTGGTAAATCATTATTTCTGGTAAACTGTACATTATTTATATCAACCAATACACTAATTCTTGGCAAGTAATACATCATTCCTGCTAAATTGTACATTATTTATTACAAATAATGCATTATTCCTGGCAAATTCTACATTGTTAATGGTAGCCTATATTATTTCTTGTAAATGTACATTATTCCTGGCAAATTATACATTGTTAATGGTAGCCTATATTATTTCTTGTAAATGTACATTATTCCTGGCAAATTCTACATTGTTAATGGTAGCCTATATTATTTCTTGTAAATGTACATTATTCCTGGCAAATTCTACATTGTTAATGGTAGCCTATATTATTTCTTGTAAATGTACATTATTCCTGGCAAATTGTACATTATTCCTGGCAGATAATACATTATTCCTGGTAGATAATACATATCATCATCATCATCATCATCATCTTCCACTTCTGCCGTCAAGCGTCGTGGGGAGGAATAATTTGCGTTCCAGCGCCCGGTGGACGGCACTGGATAGATAATACATATGTAGGCAATTAATATGTTATTCCTGGTAAATTGTACATTATTAATGGTATCCTATATTATAAAACATTATTCCTGGTAGATAATACATTATTCATGGCAAATAATACATAATTCCTGGCAAATTGTATATTATTACGGGTAAACTATATTATTTCTGGTAAATATAAATTGTTTCTAGCAAAAATACACCATTCCTACAAATTGTACATTATTGGCGGTAAAATATATACTATTTCATGTAAATATACATTAATTCTGGCAAATAATACATTATTCCTGACAAATTGTACATTATTAATGGTAAACTATATTATTTCTTGAAAGTATACATTATTCCTGGCAAATAATACACCATTCCTCAACTTGTACATTATTAGTGGTAAAGTATATATTATTTTATGTAAATATACACCAATTCCTGACAAATTGTACATTACTTCTGGCAGATTGTATATTATTAATGGTAAACTGTATATTAATGCTTGTAAATATACATTATTCCTGACAACAGTACATTATTCTTGCAAATTATACATTATTAATTGTAAACAAATATATTATTTCTTCAAAACCATAATTGGTTAAAGTCTGTAAAAGAAAGAATTAATGTAACAACAATATTCCTGGTTAAAGGAACAGCTGTCTGTGAGAGACAGAATTAATGTAACTATATTTCTAGGTTAAAGTAACAGGTGTGTATGAGAGAAATAATTAAAGTAACTATATTTCTACATATAACAGAGAAAAACTGCAAGACATTACAGTCAAAGAGAAATTTACAGATGAAATAAAATGTAAACTTGAAACTCTGCAAAACCCTTTGGAGGAAAGCATTGACCAAACTTGGTTGAACATCAAGAATACAATTCAGTCTACCGCAGAAGAATGTCTCGGTGTGTTAACCACGCATAGAAAGAACAGATGGTTCAATCAAAAATGTGAAGAAGCAGTCATTAGGAAGAAGAATGCCAGACATGTATGGTTAAATGACATCAATAACATCCAAAAGGAAGAGCATTATAGAAATGAATGTAAAGAGGCTACAAAAATAGTCAGACAGCAGAAGCAAGAATATATGAGTAATATAATCAAAGATATGGAAACTAATCACCAGAAAAATGAATCCAGAAAATTTTTTAAAGAACTGAAGTCAATGAAACGAGGGCACCAACAAAACACATATGGTTTAAAAGATAAAAATGGGAATATGATAAATACCAATGAGGAAATGTGCAACACATGGAAAGAATATTTTATTGAATTACTAAATTGTGAAGCTCCAAGTAACATTTTCTCACAAGAAGAGGTTCTAACATGCGAACCACAAATTGAAGAACCTACATTTGAAGAAATCCTATATGTAATCACACGACTTAAAAACAATAAGGCAACTGGGACTGATGGAATTGCTGCTGAATTTATAAAGGCAGGTGGCCATGCATTACATCTAAAGCTATACGAACTAATAATAAAAATCTGGAGGACAGAAGAATTACCCCATGACTGGAAAGAGTCATTATTGATACCTATCTTTAAGAAAGGAGACAAGTTCCAATGTGGAAATTATAGAGGAATATCACTACTGTCCACAAGCTATAAGATACTATCCGCAGTATTACTAAATAGACTAAAACCATATTCAGAAGACATATTAGGTGACTACCAGGCGGGTTTTAGACAAAACAGATCAACAATAGATCAGATATTTATCTTACGACAAATAGCCGAGAAACATTGGGAATATAAAAGAGATCTCCATAACATTTTTGTGGATTTTAAAAAGGCTTATGATAGTGTCCATAGGAATAGTCTATGGAATGCTATGCAGGAATTTGGAATACCAAGGAAGTTAATCAACATGACCAGACTATGCATGGAAGATACTTATAATATAGTAACATATAAAGGCAGGAAATCAGACCCCTTCCAAATAACATCTGGCTTGAAACAGGGTGATGCACTATCGCCGCTACTCTTCAATCTGGCTCTAGAGAAAGTTGTAAGGAAGGTAAAGGAGGAATGTGATATTGGAGGAACATCCAAGCTGCTTGGTTATGCAGATGATATAGATATTATAGGGCAAAGTGAACAAAAGACATTGGAAATATTAACTCACTTAAAGGAAAAAGCCCAACAGATGGGACTGGTTATCAACCAAGATAAGACAGAATATATGGTAATTTCAAGAGACGGAATGGCTAGAAACTCTGGCCACATACAAATAGATAATATGACCATTAAAAGAACGGAAACATACAAATACCTGGGTACGATCTTCAACTGCTCCAACATCATAAGGGAAGAAATACAAACTAGAATCAATTCTGGAAATAAGATATACTATGCACTACAACATCTACTAAAATCAAAGGCGCTATCTCGTAACACCAAAATCACAATATACAAAACACTGATCAGACCAGTTGTGCTGTATGGCTCTGAAACCTGGAGTACAACGAAAGGAGACGAAGCGTTGTTACAAACCTTTGAGAACAAAATTTTAAGACGCATCTTTGGACCCATTAGGGATACACAAAGTGGAGAGTGGAAAAGAAGAAGTAACAAAGACATTTATGATCTAAGTCCCCGCTAATCACTGGTATCATGAAGGCTAATAGACTACAATGGCTGGGGCATATAGAAAGAATGGAAGATAATAGGGAAACAAAACTCGCTTACACTCAGGAAATAAATGACCGTAGACCCCGAGGTAGACCAAGAAGGCGGTGGAGAGATAATACATGTACAGACCTACAAGCACTTGGAATCAACGACTGGCAAGAGAAGGTCCACCAGAGAGACGAATGGAGACGGATTGTATTTGCAGCAAAGAACCTCAATGGCTCGGAACGCTGAAGAAGAAGAACTATATTTCTAGGTTCAAGTAACAAGTGTCCGTGAGAGAAAGAATTAAATTAACTATATTCCTGGTTAAAGTAACAGCTGTGTATGCAAAAAGAGAATTGAAGTAACTATATTCCTCCTGGTTAAAGTAACATGTCTATGAGAGAAAAAATTAACGTAACAACTATATTTCTGGTTAAAGTAATATCTCTCTATGGAAAAAAGAATATTCCTGGTTATTGTAACAGCTGTCTATGAGAGAAAGAATTAATATAACAATTTGTTAAAGTAACAGCTGTTTGTTTGTGAGAGAAAGAAAATATATAACTACTATATTCATGGTTAAAGTAATGGCTGTTTATGAAAAAAAGGATTAAAGTAACTATCTTCTGGTTGTTACAAATGTCTGTGAGAAGACAAAATTAATATAATAGCTATATTCCTGGTTAAACTAACAGCTGTCTTAAGGAGAAAGAATTAACATTATAACTAACCTTAAGAGTTAATGTAAAAATTGGTTGAAGTAATAACTTAACGTGCCATTGGCTTTATAGAAATTGTTACTTTCATCATATCATAGTAAGTGTAACTGAAATACATTGTTGTCCCATTGTCAAGCGACACTCATTCTTTCCTCTATGTTCGTTCTTATATCTACAATGGACTAAATTTTAACTGTAAATATTTTGGTTACTAATTAGTAGTCACAGTGAAAATGACTTTAGTAAACATTCCCACAGTTGCTTGCATACCATGAAGTGCCCACGTGCAAATCTTGTATACAATGATGTTATTTGATATGTTTACATATTCAGTATGTATGTAACCATCATGCTATATATTGCTTTCAATCACTGTTTTTTTTTTTTTTTGTAAATGCCAGCAGCCAGCTGCTATGCGTATAGAGGTTCGAACCCATATATACCACACTGTGATCTTCGTTGTTGTATCTTGCCATGATCGTTGTGTTGTTGGGTAGTTCACAGCTGTGGTAGCTAGGTTTATCTGTTGTGTTAGATCGGGACTTGTGCGTTGTTGTGTAAACAGGGTGGCCACTGGTACATTCATGATTTTATTTTCTTCAACATTCTTGGATATTTTATGCTGGGCTGCTCTTAAGGCCGTTCTGTGGATAATTTATAGCTTTTTCGTTTTGATTTTAAATGGTTCTCGGTGGTCATAGCAAATGAAGGCTCTCTCTCTGTGTATGTGTATTGTGTGTGTGTGTGTGTGTGAGAGAGAGAGAGAGAGAGAGAGAGAGAGAGAGAGAGAGAGAGAGAGAGAGAGAGAGAGAGAGAGAGAGAGCATGTACAGCAAATGAATACACAAATCAATCTGTCAGTCAGGTGCCATCTTTATATGTGTGCGTGTGTATGTACAGTAAATGAACATATCAATCACTATCAATCAGTTGCCATTTCTATGTATGCATGCACAGTAAACGAACACACACATCAATCTATCATTTTTTTTTTTTTAAAGTTTTAGTTTAGTTGACGGATCAACATCACGGCATATGTGTATAACTCATAAGTGCGCCGTTCTACTCCTAACTCAAGCCTGAGTCCAGAGAATCTCAGCTCAGTGCACAAACTCTCTAGCACTGGCGAGGATCCTGAAATACTTTGAGCAGATTTTTAACTTGAAATTTTGCCCGGGCAGTGCCGTTAGGCTACTCTTTTTAGATTTCCAACTACTAAGGGATTTTTTACACGCGCACAATATGCACGGGCATCTGATCTCACTACCCAGAGGCCAGGGGAAATTGTGTTACTAGAAGTCCACGCGAAAAAATCCCGGCCCTCACCGGGGCTTGAACCCGGGATCTCCAGCACTCGAGGCGGACAGCATACCTCCAGAATGGTCCAGTGATATGGGACAGAGTTGTCCAGTGATATGTGACAGAGTGGTCCAGTGATATGTGATAGAGTGGTCCAATGATATGTAACAGAGTGATCCAATGATATGTAACAGAGTGGTCCAATGATATGTGACAGAGTGGTCCAATGATATGTGGCAGTGTGGTCCAATGATATGTGACAGTGTGGTCCAATGATATGTGACAGAGTGGTCCAATGATATGTGACAGAGTGGTCCAATGATATGTGGCAAAGTTGTCCAATGATATGTGACAGAGTGGTCCAATGATATGTGACAGTGTGGTCCAATGATACGTTGCCGTGTGGTCCAGTGATATGTGGCAGTGTGGTCCAATGATATGTGGCAGTGTGGGATATGTGGCAGAGTTGTCCAATGATATGTGACAGTGTGGTCCAGTGATATGTGACAGTGTGGTCCAATGATATGTGGCAGTGTGGTCCAATGATATGTGGCAGTGTGGTCCAATGATATGTGACAGTGTGGTCCAATGATATGTGACAGAGTGGTCCAATGATATGTGACAGAGTGGTCCAATGATATGTGGCAAAGTTGTCCAATGATATGTGACAGAGTGGTCCAATGATATGTGACAGTGTGGTCCAATGATACGTTGCCATGTGGTCCAGTGATATGTGGCAGTGTGGTCCAATGATATGTGGCAGTGTGATCCAATGATATGTGGCAGTGTGGGATATGTGGCAGAGTTGTCCAATGATATGTGACAGTGTGGTCCAGTGATATGTGACAGTGTGGTCCAATGATATGTGGCAGTGTGGTCCAATGATATGTGGCAGTGTGGTCCAATGATATGTGACAGTGTGGTCCAATGATATGTGACAGTGTGGTCCAGTGATATGTGACAGTGTGGTCCAATGATATGTGACAGTGTTTTCCAATGATATGTGGCAGAGTTGTCCAATGATATGTGGCAGAGTTGTCCAATGATATGTGGCAGAGTTGTCCAATGATATGTGGCAGAGTTGTCCAATGATATGTGGCAGTGTGGTCCAATGATATGTGGCAGAGTTGTCCAATGGTATGTGGCAGAGTTGTCCAATGATATGTGGCAGAGTTGTCCAGTGATATGTGACAGTGTGGGCCAATGATATGTGGCAGAGTTGTCCAATGATATGTGACAGTGTGGTCCAATGATATGTGGCAGAGTTGTCCAATGATATGTGACAGTGTGGTCCAATGATATGTGGCAGTGTGGTCCAATGATATGTGGCAGTGTGGTCCAATGATATGTGGCAGAGTTGTCCAATGATATGTGGCAGAGTTGTCCAATGATATGTGGCAGAGTTGTCCAATGATATGTGGCAGAGTTGTCCAATGATATGTGACAGTGTGGTCCAATGATATGTGGCAGAGTTGTCCAATGATATGTGATAGTGTGGTCCAATGATATGTGGCAGAGTTGTCCAATGATATGTGACAGTGTGGTCCAATGATATGTGGCAGAGTTGTGCAATGATATGTGGCAGAGTTGTCCAATGATATGTGACAGTGTGGTCCAGTGATATGTGACAGTGTTGTCCAATGATATGTTTCAGAGTTGTCCAATGATATGTGACAGTGTGGTCCAGTGATATGTGACAGAGTTATGCAATGATATGTGACAGAGTTGTCCAATGATATGTGACAATGTCCAATGATATGTGGCAGAGTTGTCCAATGATATGTGGCGGTGTGGTCTAGTGACACATGGCAGTGTGGCCCAATGACACAGAAAAGCATGGTGTTGCGACATGTGTTGGTCAAACATGTTAACAGATGGCAGTATAGCATAGTGACATGTAGCAGTTTGGCATAATGACACATGAGATGTCATTATGGCATGATGACACATACCAGTATGATAGGGACACATGCCAATCTTCACATAGTGACACATGGTGGTACCATATGTCTGTATGAATTTGTGATAAATGTCAGGATGTCATACTGTCACGTGGCATTATGGCAGGGACACACATGACAGTTTGAAATATTGGCACATATCAGTGTGACACACTGTCACATCACACAGTGATGCATGCCATTGTAACAATATAGTCACTTTAAGTTTCATGTAGGGTAAATTTAAGAAATTGTATGTTAAGAACTTGCTGCATGCTGTACCACTAATCATTTATCTCACCATGTAGACTGGAGCATGCTGGTGCATATAATAAATACACTGTGATATCAGGCATTTCGTCATGTCATATAACAGCATGTCAAATGTCATACATATTCCTTCTGTATCAAGGACACCATTTTATATTGATTATCATTCACTCCGTACATATCCAAAAATGGTTTTCTTCAGAACAGTATGTGATATAAGGAATGTCAGTTGATATATAATGAGTTCCTTTGTATAGGGTGACATTAGTTAAAATTGGCATATCTAGTCATTATTCAGCCTGATGAGAGTTCTTCGGTTTAGAAAGCATGAATGGTTAGCTGCAAGGGAGAAGGGGAGTTTACTCATGCTAAAATCAGCTGTTTGTGATTCAGTTATTACTGCTGTAAATCTGCCTTTGCTCATAATACTACTACTAAAACTGCTGCTGCTGCTACTACTACTACTACTACTACTACTACTACTCTTAAAACTACTGCTATAGCTTCTACTACTACTACTACTACTACTACTACTACTACTACTACTACTACTACTACTACTACTACTACTACTACTACTGCTGCTGCTGCAGCTGTAGCTACTGTGACTACTAGTAATACCACCACCCACCACCACCATCACCACCACCACCACAGCAGCAATTACTACTACTAAAACTACTGCTGCAGCTATTATTACTAATAAAACTACTGCTACTACTACTTTTACTACTACCAGCATCACTACTACCTACTGCAACTACCATTACTACTACTACTGATGCTGCTGCTGCTGCCACCATCACTACTACTACTACTACTACTACTACTACTACTACTACTACTACTACTACTACTACTACTACTACTACTACTACTTCTACAGCAACTACTATTAAAACTACTGCTGCAGCTACTACTACTACTACTACTAAAACTACTACTACTTTTACTACTACCGCCATCACTACCACTATCTACTACTGCTGCTACTACCTTCTGCCCTACAGAAACAACACTGGAGGACCAACTCTATGGACCACTGAGTGAACTAAAAAAGATAGTGAAGTTCACAAAAGAGACAGCATTACAGATATAAACATTACATTTCAAGTGAATGAAAGAAGAAACCTAAAGAAACCAGCACTGCCAGTGCTAATATGCTCACTGCAATAATTGTTTTATACCCAATAGCATTTGTGGTAACATCATAACCTGAGCTGTTGCTTAATTACACAGCAGTCCTTCTGTATGCATGTTTTTGGTCGTCTTCTATCATTGGGCATGTTATTTTACTTAGTCTCAGATGCATGCTCAAGAAGTAACTACATGAGTGCACAACTCACTTCTTTCTTGAAGATGATTTGCTTTGTTTCACAGTTATTCTTTCACATTTTTATCCAGCATGTTTGTGCTGAATAGTAAAGGTAAAGGTCGTTTTGTTTTAATTGATTGTAGGATTTCATGTTTTATTAAACATTTGTTTATTGTTAAGTTGATTGTTAAGTTTGTTAAATAATTATGAACGTTTTCTAATCATTAGTGTATGTCAGTTTATAAGAGCATCTTATGCAATAAATCTGTCATTACAAGTTAGAAAAAGAGTTCTTGCATGTTACATAGAATCTGTTCTAATATATGGCTGTGAATCATGGACAATTAATCAACAAGCAAAATAATCCCTAGAAGTTTTGAAGATGTGGTTTTATAGAGGAATGCTGAAGATTCTTTGGACAGTCAAATTGATGAATCTCAATGTTTTGAGGGATGCTGAGACACAAAGACAACTTATCCAAACATCAGAAAGGTCTTCATTTTTGGACCACATTACGAGAAGACAAAAACTAGAAGACATTGTGATAATATGGAAGATTTGTGGAAAAATTAGAAGACAGCGAGATAAACAGTTTTGTGTCATCGCACAATATTGTGATAATATGGAAGATTTGTGGAAAAATTAGAAGACAGTGAGATAAACAGTTTTGTGTCATCGCACAATATTGTGATAATATGAAAGATTTGTGGAAAAATTAGAAGACAGCGAGATAAACAGTTTTGTATCATCGCACAATATTGTGATAATATGGAAGATTTGTGGAAAAATTAGAAGACAGCGAGATAAACAGTTTTGTATCATCGCACAATATTGTGATAATATGAAAGATTTGTGGAAAAATTAGAAGACAGCGAGATAAACAGTTTTGTATCATCGCACAATATTGTGATAATATGAAAGATTTGTGGAAAAATTAGAAGACAGCGAGATAAACAGTTTTGTATCATCGCACAATATTGTGATAATATGAAAGATTTGTGGAAAAATTAGAAGACAGTGAGATAAACAGTTTTGTGTCATCGCACAATATTGTGACAATATGAAAGATTTGTGGAAAAATTAGAAGACAGAGAGATAAACAGTTTTGTATCATCGCACAATATTGTGACAATATGAAAGATTTGTGGAAAAGAAGACAGTGAGATAAAAAGTTTTGTATCATTGCACAATATTGTGACAATATGAAAGATTTGTGGAAAAATTAGAAGACAGTGAAATAAACAATTTTGTATCATCGCACGGAAGGGTATCAGCACATGAATTGATACATGTTTTGAAGACTGCAAGATATGGAGAAGCATGATTGCCCATGCCAGTCAACAAGACAAGGAAGGCACTTAATGAAGATGAAGTCATTTTAGGTGTTCCACATCCTTGGCCATGTACACTTAGTTTCAAATATTTAATTATTGAAGGTGATGGGATATGTTTTTAGCCAGTGCATCATGTGAGACGTATGGTTGTTACCTTTTCTCTGGAGTACACTAGACAGGCTGAGAGAGGGATCATGCTGCATGGGCAACACATGGTCTCAATTCAGCCCAGGCTTTGTGTTATGGAGAGGTATAACTCCATTTTACAAACTATCGTCTGTCAAGACAGCCAGGTGCCAGTCAGTCAGCCTTGTGGCTTATCTGATATGAGGTGTGGGTCAGTTGAACTAAAATGTTGACTTCTTATTCTTGACTTAGGGACATAAAAGTCAGAGTGGGTTCGCCTGATGGCGAGGGACACTGGTATTAGGGAAAGCTAATCCGTATGCAAAAATCAGTCCACTGCACTAGAAGTAAACAAAAAACCAAAAAATCAAAAACAAAGTAGAAATCTGCTAGCTTGTGTGACCTTTGTTTACTAATTTGTATCTTGAAAGAAAAGGTAGATAAAAATCGGCCAGTGACTTACTGTTTACATTAAGTGGGTCCATTTACATTCCTTTGAGGCCAAGTGGGGATGTGGTTTCTGACCTGCATTTGCCATGAGGGATTGGCACACACGTGGTTATATGGTCAACAATAGTTAGCCACATGTACTTCCCACGTCTCTGGTACTTCCCACGTCTCTAGTACTTCCCACGTCTCTGGTACTTCCCACGTCTCTGGTACTTCCCACATCTCTGGTACTTCAAACGTCTCTGGTACTTCCCACGTCTCCGGTACTTATGTTGAGACTGGCTTGATCCCAGAGCTGCTCTAGTTGGGATCAGTGCAACTACTGGGGACCGAACCTGGGAGTTCAGTATTTGTAGGCCATGTTTCAGTTAAGGTTTGGCCGTTAACAAAGGCAACTCATGTGGTCATCATCACCATGATGTACCTGGCCAATAAGCGTGGGCAGTCATGGTTGGCTGCCTCACATGATTACCAGAGTCTTAGAACAGCTCTGTGTTCTCACTGCGATTATGCCATGTGGCCAAGCATCTTTTTTGTCTTTCCCAGCTCTTTTTGTATAAGTTTTGCCTGTTGTCACTGTGGGGACATGTGGTACTTAGACTGAAAGAAAGTAATGGTCAACACAAACTCAAAACTGTGGCGGATTGATATTATTAAGACAGATAACATTGAGGAAAATAAAACCTCAGGGCGCGTAAAAGGATATGGATGTCTGGAAAGGTCGTGATGGAGGGTGGTGTGCCAGGAAAGCTTAGAAAAGGAAGACCAAATGTAGATTGATTCATATTATTGACAAAACAGGACATCTAGAACAGTGGTTCTCAACCGGTGGGGAATTCTCCTCTAGGGGGGAATTTTAGGGTTTCCAAGGGGGAAATTAAGATTATTTCAAAATCGCATTAATACAAGAACCAGTTACTTGATATTGTTTTTCCCTCTAAATTTTACGGTTATGTACTTCTCGCCCTAATGAAATTTGTTTTATAACGTAAGTAGACCCGCAAATCACGTTTTATGTCTAGACTTGTTCTAGTATGTGTTATTAAATTTAGCTTCCATTTTTATGTGTACTGTGTAAGGGTGGGGGAATTTATAGGGAGGAAATTCGAAAAGGGGGGGGGGGATGACGTTCTGAACATATGGTAAAAAAGGTTGAGAACCACTGATCTAGAAAGACCACAAGCACGTGATAGACAGTTTAACTGCAACAGATATCAAAACACAACATAAGCCTATAATAGAAATTTAGAAATGCTGTTTTGGGGCAAAGTTTTGCAGGGCAAACTGGATGATGATGACGATGATGAGTTATAATTGGTATGTTTTTTCAGTCATGGATATTTTACATTTATTTGTTGATATTTTTGAGGCATTTTGATTGTAATATTGTGTTTGCAATCTTAGCCTAAAGGATGTGTGGTGTTATACTTCTTTATTCGATATTGTATTGGTTAAATATTCTTGCTGTTTCTGCATTTGAGCTGACACAACTGTCCACTAATTTAAAACTATTTGTGAAAAGTAAAAGTGCAGGACTCATTTACAGGCCTTAAGTGTCCAGCATTGTACAAGTGGTGCTAGATCTTACTTGTATGGACCAATCAGCTTTTGGCGGGTGATATGATCAGTATCATGCTGGCTGTCTTTACTTCCCAAGACATTTCCTGGTTCCTGTTGTAGGCTGGGTCGCCATGGGAACTCGGGCTAATTTAAAACAAATTGAATCTGTAATGCTGTTTGTATTTGACTTTTAAGTGTTTAGTCATTTTGTTATAGGGGATATTAATTCTTGTGCTATATTGTTTAATCCTGTTTTCTTTGTTGTTCTCTATAGCTATCAATCTTTACCATGTTTTTGCGATACTGTTTGTATTTGACTATAAGTGTGCAATCCTTTCTTTTATAGGGGATGTTAGTTCTTGTGCCATATTGTTTAATCCTGTTTTCTTTGTTGTTCTCTATAGCTATGTATTATCTTTACCATGTTTTTGCAATATTGTTTGTATTTGACTATAAGTGTGCAATCCTTTCTTTTATAGGGGATGTTAGTTCTTGTGCTATATTGTTTAATCCTGTTTTCTTTGTTATTTCCTACAACTATCTATTTTTAACATGTTTTTGCTGTTTTATATTCAACTATTCTGTTAGTATTGGGTGGCCTTTGTTGTTCATATTTCTTCTTTGCTATGTTGGTTATATTCTATGGCTCCGATGCTGTCTCTTAACATGTGTTTTGTTTGTCATGACAATTGTAGACTGTAACCTTTCATGCTGTGTGATTGATACACCATGTCTGTTTATGCTACGTTTGTGTTGGCATTCTGGCAGCTGCGTTATGCATAGTATCCTTAGTGCGGGCTGTTGGTTTGTCGAGACTCCTATCTGTTCCACTTTTCACATGGGGCAGTGAGGAGCATTTTGTGTGATATTCACTGCCATAGGAACAGAGCATTATGGGGACGACCCTTTGCTGTGAAGTTGAAACTGTATAATTTCATTTGTCTTGTTTGACCATGGAAAACAAAATCTGTAACTTTCCCATGACCTTCTGTTTGTTTTCTTTTTGACAGGATCTGACCAATGTCCAGAATCTGCAGAAGAGGCATGCTCTTATTGAGGCTGATGTTGTTGCACATCAGGTAAGAACATTTGAGCATAACAGATGAGGTAATATTCCTCACCAGGTAAGAAAATTTTAGCACATCAGATAATTTGAACGTTTTAGCAGGTCAGATAAGGTAATTTTCTCTTTAGAAAAGGTTTTAGCACATCAGATGAGGTAATTTTCTCACTAGAAAAGGTTTTAGCACATCAGATAAGGTAATTTTCCACACTAGAAAAGGTTTTAGCATATTAGATGAGGTAATTTTCTCACTAGAAAAGAACATTTTGGCACATCAGGTAAGGTATATTCCTGTTGAGGGAGCCCATTTTGACATGGAAATATTTCAGCACATAAATTGAGGCACATCTCTTCTTATACAGAAAGATAATTTTGCTGCATTAGATTGTATAGTTTTGGCATGTCGGGTGACAGGGCGTCGTAAAATTGTGACAAGTACCCACTTACCTGTCTGGTGTTCACGGGTCCAAATCCATATTGGGGTATCATCAAGTGCTGCGCTGACTGGCGTAGGTGTTCATGACTCTCCACAGATCTTGGGCTTTGGTTTTCTGGATCAACTCTGCCGTTGATATTCCTCCATGCCACCGTCGCAATCCATCCAGCATCATTTCTCATGGTCTGCTTCTGCCTCTCTTCCCCTTGATCTTTCTAGTTGTCACGATGTTCTGCAGCACCTCTCTTCTTATCACATGACTGTTTGTCTCTTTCTTATTGTTGTATATAATATTCTAGTTTCGTTAGCCTCTTTAAGGCATTCGTCGTTACTTACTTTGGCAGTCCAAGGAATTCGCAACATTCGTCTAAGGAACCACATCTCTTTTGCTCCCAATCTCTTCCTAATTTGTTCATTTATATTCAAAGATTCACAGCCATACAGCAAAACAGGTTCTATATAGTGCTTCAGCACTCTCTTTCTTACATTCAATGATATCGACTTATTGCATAAGATATTCTTAATTTTCTGAAATGCAGCCTTTGCTTGCCCTATTCTGCTCTTGATATTGGGGTATATATATATATATCTCACAGGTCGACCATGTTTAAAATTGATACTAGGGCCTGACCTGTGAAGTAAAAGCAACTGTTGTAATACTAACCACATCACGCACAGAGTGCCAATTGATCGATACAAATATAGGTAGAGCACCATATGTCCAGTGCATCATAAGGTGACTTCACTGCCAAGTCTTTAAAAAAGCTTTAAAAGTCGGGAGGATCGACTTCATTGCACTGGGTTTTATCCCATTGGGTTAGGTATTTTTCTGCAGGACGGCCTGCTGAAAGCGTTGCTTAAAGCACAAACTCCATAGCTCCAGCGACGACCCTCAGAAGTTCTCAGGGGATCCTTTACTTTCTTTACTTTTTATATCAAGTGAGATAGATGTCAGCATGGCCGAATGGATAAAAACGTACATTCTTAAGCATCCGGTGTGCTGTTGCCAAGCTAAGCGGTTCAACGCCTAGACAGGTCAGTTGGACTAAAATGTTGACTTCTCGTCCTTGACTTGGTGATGTAAATTACAAGTATCTCTGAAGTTGGAGTGTGTACACCTGATGGCGAGGGACACTGGTGATACAGAAAGCTAATCCACATGCAAAATTCAGTCCAATGCTACTAGAAGTATTGTGTATGGACTACATTTGTGATCAAAGCAAGCGAGCGGAAATGAAAAAAATAGGAGATGATTGTGTCATCCTTGACTTGAGGACGTAAATTACAAGTACCTCTGAAGTCGGAGTTGGTTCGCCTGATGGCGAGGGACATTGTTAATTGGGAAAGCCAACTCACACGCAAAATTCAGTCCATCACTACTATAAATAGTGTGTATGGACTACGCTTCAGTTCAAAGTGAGCGAGCACCAAAAAAAAAAATCGAATGAAGTAATTAACATTTGTGTATTTTTTTGGCAGGACCGCTTGGACCAGCTGCAATCGCAGGCTACTCTTTTTCAAAATGGTGACCATTTCGACAAAGACAACATTAAGGTCAAGCAGCAGGAAGTTGTCGACAGATACAGGAAGCTAACGGTCAGTCGTCAAGGAAAACTGTGGCTGCTGTTGTTTGTTTATAATCTCCTGAATGTTTCATGGTCTTAGACAAGTGCCAAGGTTTTTCTGTAAAATTTAATCTGAAAGATCAACAAGCTATCTCACAGCTGCCATCTTATTCTGCTTCTGTTTTTAAACTATGCGAGGAGTGTAGGTCATCTTACTGTTCCTTCCATATATATCACATATTACTTTTGTCTCTTATTCTGTTTTGCATGTTTTCTTCACTCTGGCTGGCTGAGTAACTTGGAAATCATGTTCATAGGAGATTGGGGAAGGTTGTGGCATGGGTGTGTGTCTGTGTGAGGAGAGATTAACACTAGAATAAGGGGAACTGCAGTAAAGCTTAAAAAGGCAATGAATGAATCACCAAAAAAAACGAGAAGTAGATTGTGAGCTCTACTAGATCACGATTACAAGTCACAGAATGGATGTTGCGGTTAAAGCCTTCATTAGCACAGAATAAACAAACACAAAACCATTTGGTGCTGAGGTAAGGGGTTCAACACCTACATGGGGCATGTTGGACTAAAATGTTGATTCTCATCCTCGACTTGGGGACGTTAATTACAAGTACCTCTGAAGTCGCCTGATTTGCCAGGGACATTGGTTATAGGGAAAGCTAATCCACATGCAAAATTCAGTCCGGTGCTACTAGAAGTAGTTTGTATGGACTACGCTTGAGTTCAAAATGAGCAAGCACAAAAAAACAAACATAAACCAGCATAACTACATGAAAAACGCTACATGAAAATATACAAGTTACTTATCTTTCTTTCTTTGTTGTGGGCTGGACATGTCTTTCAAAGGATCAGTCTGTATTCTCTGGGAGAAAGAACCCATGTGTGTGAGAGAGAGAGAGAGAGAGAGAGAGAGAGAGAGAGAGAGAGAGAGAGAGAGAGAGAGAGAGCAAGCAAATGAATGAACAGACTTTATTTTCAAAGGGTAACAAATTGGGCACGCAGGCCCGTCTTACATTTAGCCCTTCCAATCACTCTGAGATAGAGAGAGAGAGAGGTAGAGGGAGAGAGCATGCATAAGTGCGAGTGTGTGTGCAAAACCAGTACTCAAACGTCACATGTGCAGAGGGACATATCAGCATGTAACCAGGTCATGCTTCAGTGCAGCCCACTGGCTAAGATGGAGCATCTGATGGTCATGTTTCCCCCACAGGTGTCAGGTACTTCACTGCCAAGTCTTAAAAAAAGCTTCAAAAGTCGGGAGGATTGACTTCATTGCACTGGGTTTTATCCCATGTGGCTCGGTCTCTTCCTTCAGGACGGCCTGCCGAAAGCGTTGCATAAAGCACAAACTCCTTAACCCCAGCGACGACCCCAGGAGTTCTCTGAGAAAATGCACTAGTGAACTTGTAGCCCAGAATTGAACCCACAACCTTCGCAGCGCAAGGCAGTCGACGTAACCACTTCGCCACGGAGACTCCAAAAATAATAACTAACACAAGGCGGTCTGCTGCCAAAGTGCCCGTAGCTGTGTTTGGGACATGGTATGTTGGATTACTAACTGCATTCATAAACCCTTTGCCACAGACTGCCACCCAATTCCCAGATGGAGTGCCCTTATTGCTGTGTGATCTACGGGCACGCGGCTGTCTTGACAGACGATAGTTTGTTACATTGTGCTTCAAAAATAGCACAAAGCCTGGGCTGAATTATAGGCTGTTGCCCATGCAGCATGATCCCTCTCTCGGCCTGCCTAGTTTACTCCAGAGGAACGGTAACACCAATACATCTGTTACATGACAAGCTGCAGAAGTTGCCAGATCAGCAAAGCAGTACTCTGTCTGCCTGTCAAAGCTTTGATCCTAGACCATTTACCATCCAAGGCTTAGGGCCTGGTCTGCCCTGCCATGATATTTAGTCCTTAGGTTACATTTTCTCAACCAAGATAAGACTTGTACCCTCCAAATTGCGCTCCTCCAGCTGAAGCTGTTGGCACAATGTGGGGTTTTGGGTTTGGTAAGCGCTAACAGAAAGCAGATAGTAGCATCCACTGCCATACATTAACTCAGTCATATCTGACTAAGACCTGACACCGTGTGACCTGTTAAGTAAGTTCAATCAAGTACACGACCCTCTTGGTGCTAGACCCATATCTTTGTGGATCATTTATGGGATGACCCGGTTTCTTTGTTGATCACAGGCTCCAATAGTGCAGCGCAAGCAGAAGTTAGTTGAAGCTGTGACCCTCCAGCAGTTTCTCCGGGATGTTGAGGATGAGGAGGATTGGATCCGAGAGAAGGAACCCATTGCTGCTTCTACCAACAGAGGTGAGTTTGTTGACTACTGTTAGGGGGGGCCCACATTTCAGCTTCTTATAGTTATAGTTCATGCTGAATAACATTGGTTGCCATGTTTGGCTACAGCCTCCTGTCATTGAATGGGAGAAGGAACCCATTGCTTCTTCTACCAACAGAGGTGAGTTAGTTGACTACAGACAGGAGGGTTGCATCTAAATTACTCATTGTTCATGCTGAACAACATTGATTGTCATGTTTGGCTACAGCCTCCTGTCTCACGCTGCCAAACATTTCTGATATAGATTGTTTCTCCATGCAGCAAAGTGTCAAAACGTCTAGCATCTTCTTTCTGGGGCTTCTTCTGGCTTCTTTGCTCACCAACTTACCTGTTGTCACAAAATCAGCTTACTTCTTATGGGAGTCCAAAGAATATGGCTTACCTCCTTGTGGTATAAGTAAGCAGTTCTCATTGTAAGGGTGTTTATGTTAGAATGATTTCTTTAGTCTTTTTATTTGTCCAAGATGTTCACCACATTTATGCAGTTTCCAAGTAATTCCTCACTAATTTGTTAATTGTCCACGATTCACTTCCATACATCAGAATATGAACAGTAATAAAAAAATATATTACCTTAAATATTCTAGATCTTGTGGAATGCTGCTTAGGCTTGATTTATTCCACTTTCCACCCCTTTAGTACATTTTCCGACTGTTAACCAAGGTATTAAGATCCTGCAGTCGGTTAAATTATATTGTCGCTCAGTCTCCCTAATGATTTCTGTTAAAATGCTTTACTGTTTCCACATCCAATGTGACTATACTTTGGAAAACTCACCATAGCTTAATCTTCCTTAGGAAATGCCCTTCTTCTTCTTATAGTCTATGCCATGTGGCTTTGCTGATCATGTCTATCCAGTCTTTAATATCATGTGCTGCCAATCTTCTTATAGTCCATTCAGTGTGGCTTTGGTGATCATGTCCGTCCACAGCCTTTAGTATCATGTGCTGCCAATCTTCTTATAGTCAATTCCGTGTGGCTTTGGTGATCGTGTCCGTCCACAGCCTCCTGTCTCGTGTGCTGCCAATCTTCTTATAGCCCGTGTCGTGTGGCGTTGGTGATAGTGTCCGTCCACAGCCTTCTGTCTCGTGTGCTGCCAATCTTCTTATAGCCCGTGTCGTGTGGCGTTGGTGATAGTGTCCGTCCACAGTCTTCTGTCTCGTGTGCTGCCAATCTTCTTATAGCCCGTGTCGTGTGGCGTTGGTGATCGTGTCCGTCCACAGCCTGTAGTCTCATGTGCTGCCAATTATTTCTAATACAGATGTTTCTCCATGCCATGATGTCAAACTGTCCAGCAATTTCTCCCTCAGTCTCCCCCAGCCTCTCCCCTCCAACCTGCTCATTGTCATAACCTACCTACTCCAGCTTTCCCCTTCTCATGAAGCACCCAAAGATTGAGGACTGACTTCTTCTGATGCAAATAACCAGTTCTCTTTTTAAGTTAACTTCTTTAAAGATATCTCCATTACACTTTTTAATCTGTCCATGGTTTTCCCATCATTCTTCTATAAAATCACATCTCTGCAGCTCCACATAATTTCTGCCTAGTCTGGTAATTATCCATGATTCACTTCAATACATCAAGATTGCTCTTAATTGACACATATGCTGAGTTCATATGTCCGGCTTTGTCCAAATGGTGGTGAATTTAAGACAGCTGCTCATTTGATCTTCTAGTCCTTATCTGCTGTTGTGGAGGCTTCAGTCTTGTCTCTTGTGCCAAGTATGTTGCTCTGGCTATGAGATTCCTTGCTATTGTAGTGTCTCTGATGTTTTTAACCCATGGAATCATCTTTACTTTTAACAATGAATAACAAAGAAAGATAGAATGGTTCACTTGATACAATGTAACCAATTTTGATTTAATTTTGCTGATCCTATTTGTGTAGTTCTGCATGCTTTCTTTCACACATAACAAATGCATGATGAAGTTTCCAGAGGCTGCTGCGATACACACATGTATTCACCAATTATGTAAACAAGAAGACTTAGAGCCAGTTTAAATCTACTGTGGTATCACTTGCATTGAAACATTAGACTGTATAGCCATAAGTATTCATCATGTTGCTTTAACTTGATTTATTTCTGTAGTATCCACTTGATGCGATACAATGAAATATGCCAGACGGTACACCATGCATCCTATTGTTTTTCATAATTCACTTTGTGTAGTGTCTAACTGTGGGATTATGATTTCTGCAGGCCGAGATTTGATTGGTGTGCAGAACCTCATGAAGAAGCACCAGGCCCTGCAGGCAGAAATTGCTGGCCATGAACCTCGAATCAGCAACGTCTGCCAGACAGGAAATGACATGATCAAGGGAGGCCACTTTGCCGGTGATACTATCCATAGCAAAACTGCTGAGCTGAAAGACAGATGGCAAGCTTTGAAGGTATTTTTTTTCTCTCTTCTATGTTTTCGTATGCTGGTGTAAGACTTATTGCTGCAACTTCTTCTGTGATTTGGTTGTGTTTTTGTAAAATAACCCTTTATTCTTGTATTTTTCATGTTTATTCTATTTTCCCCCAGTGTCATTGTCACAATCTTTTGTAACAATTTAGAAACAACTATGGTTATGTTTAGGGTATGTCTCTTTTGATGGTTATGAATGTGTGGTGGATCAACTATAGATGTGAAATACTTTCATTAGGTATGCCGGACTACTTACCAACAACTGGTAATCACTCGAGAAACCCGTTTTGCATACACAAAATATATTTATTACTTCAAGATGAACACAGAAAAAATACATTTTTCCAGGAACAATCAGTGAACAATGTGCATATTTCTTCTTGCCCTGCATCGGAATATAACGCTGCATTCTATAAATGTTACCTGAAACTTTGTTCACCTTGGTGTGATTTCTTTATATATTCAGGATGTGAAAATACTGTCTCTATATTTGAACCCTGAGACTCTGCAACTGCATTTCCATTTTCCTTCACAACTGCATTTCCATTCTCCACTACAGTTGAATTTCCACTCTCAATCATAAATGACATTCTATCATTTCTGTGAACTGAACAAACCAATACAAAATCAGGAAAAAAGAAAGTTAATTGCATATCCTTTACAGGATGTGGCAGTCAACCCCAGCATTTTTTGGCTGTTGGTGATGACTGTTCAAGTTTACGTTCAGTAGTTTGCCATTGCTTTCTGAACGGCTGGCACTCATACCATTGTATGAAAACCAACGCAAGATGGTCTCCTGCCAAATCCCCCGCAGCTGTGTTTGGAGCGCAGTATGTGGAATTACGAATTACATTTGTAATCCCTTCACTACAGAACTGGCAAAATCAGAAAACAAAACTAGAACAACATAACTGACACTAAACAACTTCATTATACTTACTTTAGTGTTTCCTGTTTCCTGTATTTAGGATAAGGCTCACCAGCGGAAACAAGACCTGGAGGATTCATTGCAAGCCCAGCAATATTTTGCAGATGCTAATGAGGCTGAGTCCTGGATGAGGGAGAAGGAACCAATTGCTGCCAACACTGATTATGGAAAGGATGAGGATTCAGCAGAGGTGAGTTGAGTGCCTGTTGGAGTGTCTACTGGAGCTTCTTATTCTTTCGTCTGCTCTCCTTGTTATTTAATTTATTATCAGGTTGGATGGCTAGAACTGGTTTTTAAGAAAAGTAATGAAACTAAAGGAGGACAGTGTCAATGTGGTACTTGGGTCTTTACGGGAAGCAAAGGATAGTAACACTGCCCAGCTACTGAGTTAAGTGTGTCGAGCGACACTGTGAGCTGTGGATTTCTTGTGGAATGCTTTTACACCTGTCTGTGGTGACTTGTATTGTGTGAACTATATGTTCAGAAAAATGGTTGGCGACTGGTTGATGAACTAACTGGTTTTGCCTTATGCAGTAATGTGTGTTCAATTGCTGGTTTTCTAGTTACTGCCGCATCCATCGATGATGAACTGTAATTGCAGAGGCAGACTGTTGTGTTGGCATTCTGGCAGCAGCCTTATGCATGAATAAATGTGTGTGCTGTTGATTTGTAGGGACTGCTATCTGTTCCACTTTTCACATGGGACAGTGGGGAGCATTTTGTGCAATATTCATTGGCTCAAGAATGGAACATTGTGGGGTGAACCTTTGCTGTGAAGTTGGAACTGCGACTATTGCATGTTGTAGGAGGTGACTAAGAAAAGTGTCTATGTGTTCCTGGGGTCCTTAAGAAATGCAAAGAATAGTAATACTGGAAGTGATGATTCAGAAACTCAAAACAATAATAAATTGCTCAAATATATCAAAGTATTATCTATTTGGGGATTCCAGCCAATGCTGTGCAAACAGAAGGACTTCCTGTTAAGTCTTAGACTTTCATGGGGATAACGGTTCTCCACATTTGAATAATATCAGCGACTATGCACTTAGTATTTCAAAGTATTTATTTATCCACTAAATGTGGTTTAAACCTCTGCAGTATGTACCTGACAAGATGCAGCAAAATATGTCTGGCAGTTGAGTTGAGTTGAGCTAAGAACCAACATCACTGCACACAGGACATTCCCATATGCACACTACTAATTGTTCCCACTGCTATCTGATTGAAAGTTTCCCTGGTCTTCCCTCTCAGTTTTGAGATTCTACCGGAACCCCTGCCAATCCCCTGCAATCTCACCCTTTCCACATACATGTTCTCAAACTGTTCATCCACCTTCTCCACCTGGTCCCACAGGCGCACGACCACCTCTCCCTTGAACATAAGTAATCTACCATCAAGAGGTGCATTCCCTGCCAGCCTACCAGCCTGTTCATTCCCCCCGCACTCCCGCATGGCCAGGGCAAAAAAAATCCATACAGTTCTCACAATCTGTGACCTCTGAAGTGACGAGAGCCATTCCACACGAAACATTCCTTTCTTCACCTTACTAAGTATACTTCTTTTTGGCTCATGGCGTCTGTGTTGAAAGTAACATTGCAACCTGCTTTGCATGTCATCGTATGAGATGACATAGGATGCTTGGTATAAAATTGGTTACCTCACCCTTAAAAAAAAAACCATACTGCAAAATCCAACTGTTTATGAACAAGTCTACAAAGAGGTTTGTATAAGTTGATTGAGCACCTATACTCCATTGGGAGATGAAAGAAGAAGACGGGAAGGTTGGGGGATGATGGTTCAAATGTCAAAGTTCATATGTGAACAATGATTGTCCAGGCATAGCCTGTCAAATGAAATGCTAGATACCTGTTTGTTGTGAAATGAATTTGTCTGTAAAGTTGTTGTCTCAGCCCTCCTCCCTGAAAAAACATTTTCATTTTGCCTGTTTGTTAAAAACTGGATGATGTTTTTTTTTTGTAGGCTCTCTTGAAAAAACACGAGGCATTCATGGCAGATCTTGAGGCCTACAGGAGTGTAATTGAAGATCTGAGAGAGCAAGCCCAGGCCTGCAAGGTATGTGAATATGATCTTGTAACAATTGTCTTTGGGAAAATTGAAATACAGAATATGATTTTGTAACATTTGTCTTTGAGAACAGTAAAATATAGAACAGGATCTTGTAACATTTGTCTTTGAAAACAGTAAAATATAGAACATAATCTTGTATGTAACATTTGTCTTTGAGAACAGTGAAATACAGAATATGATTTTGTAATATTTATCTTTGAAAACAGTGAAATACAGAATATGATTTTGTAGTATTTGTCTTAATAAATAGTAAAATATATCATCCTGTAACATTTGTGTTTGAAAATGGAAGGACAGAACATGATTTTGTAATATTTGTTTGTGGCATATAAAAATAATTAAATTGTTTTACATTTTCCTTTTTGTAACCAGAGACTTAAAAATTGTGATTAAATGAATCTATAAATTAGACATTTAGAAATTTTTAACCTGTTTTTAGGGCCTTTAGAAATAATTCAACTGTTTCCTTAAAGTGTAAAAATCGGAGATTTAGAAATTGTGAATTAGTTTACCTTTATCACGTCCGAAACACATCTGCTGGTGATTTGGCAGCAGACCACCTTGCGTTGGTTTTCATACAATGGTATGAGTGCTTGTCATTTAGAAAGTAATGGCAATCTACTGAACCTGAACTTGCCAAGAAATCACAATTAAAAAATGCTGGGGTTGACTGCAACATCATGTAAAGGTTATGTAACTAATAATTTCTCTGAGAATAAACCTGAGAGGCTGATGATTTTGTGTCTGTTCCAGCAACAAGAGGCTCCTGTGATAGACGACATTGGCACAGAGAAGGTGGTTGCCCTCTACGACTACACGGAGAAATCTCCCAGAGAAGTGTCCATGAAGAAGGGAGATGTGCTCACACTCCTCAACTCGGCTAACAAGGTTCGGCATGTTGTTGGTTAGATTAATGTGGTCAATGCTTGCCTGTTGGTGTGGTGACCATGGGTTCAAGTTTGCTTAAAGCCAGATTGTTAAAATTCACCTAGTATCACAGGTCAATCCAGTCTAAAATCATCATCATGTGCCATGCCAGTAAGCATAGGTGATCAGGTTTCATCATCTTACACGAAGACTTAAGTTGTGGATCACCTGTGACCAAGCCATACAGGTATTTACTTCTCTGCCTTCATCTTGCGATTAATATCTTGACAAACAAACACAAGTCATCACAATCATTACCATCAAATCAGGTTACATGGGATCGATTCAGTAGTTTCTTTCAATCCGACATAAACCAACTGAAGGCTGCAATACCAGATTCTCCTCATGACATATCTTTACTATCATCATTTTGTGAGAACAAATGCCATAGAGACATTCCCTCTAACATACCGCTAATGACGACCACTGAAGTATTTACTCATCTCAGTAATCTAAAAAACAATAACTCATCAGGACTAGATGGAATCAGCAATCGGATCCTTCGCTATGCTGCACCGGCGATCTGTGAGTCACTAACTTTTATGTATAATCAATGTCTCACCAAAGGTCCTTCCCATCAGCCTTTAAAATAGCCAAAGTGTATCCTCATCTAAAAGCTGGTTCATTAGACAATCATTTCATGAGTAACTATAGGCCAATTTCGATATTATCCTCACTATCCAAACCACTAGAAAAGGAAATTCACAAAACAACACTAGAACACTTAGTTCACCACAAACTAATAGTTGACAGTCAGTCAGGGTTTCGGCCAAAATATTCTTGTCATACGGCCCTAAAATTCCATTCCATTGGCACCTTGCCGTCTTGACAGACGATAGTTTGTGCTTTAAAAAGGCATAATAACTTTTACCTATGGCGGTAGCGAATGTGACTGATAAGGCCAATTTGTGCTGTAAATGTCCGTTCACAGTGGGTGCATGTGAACACGTGGTCATTTCCACCATCATGCACCATCTTACGTCTGAAACGCTTGGTGTGTGACTTATCTGCAATAATTTTCTCCTTTGTCTTTATTCCATTTCTGATGTTTGCCCTCCATGCAACACGTTCAGCGGCGCTAACAAACATGATAGAAAACTGGCATCAAAATATTAACAACAATACTCTATGTGGAGCAGTGTTTATAGACTTTAGAAAAGCATTCAATATGTTAGATCATACTATTCTAATTAAAAAACTAGAAACAATGAAAGTAAGCTTTAATATAGTGACATTAATAACAATCAGTTTTATTAGACAGAAAACAAGTAGTATCACACAATAAATCTCTATCCCAAGCTATTACCATTAATATTGGAGTACCTCAGGGTCTATACTTGGCCCTCTGTTATTTGCCATTTATATAAATGATCTTGCCTTATATCTTTCGCCGCCCTGCGATCTATTTGCAGATGACTGCACAGTATATACAAACGCTATTGATTGTAATATGCTAGAATCATCCTCGCAACAGGAAATAAATAGTGTAGTTAACTGGAGTCATGCAAACCGCATGCAAATTAACATTTCTAAACCAAAATCTATGTTAATTGCAACTAGGCAAAGACTTCACACTCTAAACTAGCAGAGAGCTCTTCAGCTGCACATTGGCAGCACGCCTATAGAAAGTGTAACCGAGCACAAGGCACTGGGTCTCATCGTTGATCAAAATCCAACCTTTAACTCCCATGTTTATGCTCTCGTTAAACAAATAGCCAAAAAAAGTATACCAACTTGCCAAAATAAAAATTTCCTTGACGAAAACACAAGAAAGATATCCTATACTTCCCACATACAAACACATATTGATTATTGCTCCACAATCAGGGATGGATGCTCCAAATCTTTAACAAAATGCCTTTATTCACTCCAGAAAAGGGCAGTGCATTTAATTAATGGTGAAAAGTTTACCGACAATTCTAACCTACATAAATGTCTTCAGATACTGCCACTCCACAAACGACTACTTTTTAATAAGGCTAAACTAATTCACAAAATCCTATTTCAAAATGCTGCAAGCTACCTTTGGCCATTGTTTAAATATAACACAAGGCATAGTAAACGACTAAATATACTTCATGTCCCTAAACCTAGGATGTACTTATATAAAACAAGCTTAGCATACTCTGCCGCTCAATTGTGGAACAATCTTCCACAAGAAATCAAGGACACCACCAATCATTATACATACGTTCACAACCTGTTTGAACACTACCTCAGGACAGACTACATGCCTCCATAAACAAAGAGCAACAACAACAAAGACAATAATAATGGTAAATTATCTCAAACTACAACTAGCCAATAAACATTCCCATATATGAGCACGCTACACCTTCCTTAGGTATTTATAATGCCCATGTTAAACATTGCCTCAGTGAGTCATGTATTATTTATTATTTTTCATGCGTTTTAATGCTTATTGTTCTTTTGTTGTCAAAGATTAGCTTCTTAAGTGATATTGAATGAAAGAATGTATGAGAAGAAATAGAGAAGAAGGGCAGAATGTCAGACGGGCCTGCATGCCCAATTCTTAACCCTTTGAAAATAAAGATTGTTCATTCGGTCGTTTTTTTCCTGCGTGCCCAATTCTTAACCCTTTGAAAATAAAGATTGTTTGTTCGTACATTCTTTTGCCCTCAATCTTGCCAGTTATCACCAAGTTCTCTAGTTTATTTCTTCTCATAACGTGTCCAAAACAATTTGACTGTCTCCGTATAATTTCTCTAATCAGTTTGCGGTTTTCATTCTAAAATGGGTGCCATGAAATGTTATTGGGGGTAAAGGTGGCTGGTGATGTTTTGATCCCATCACACATCAAGTGTCAATTGGTCTGTGTGAATATAGGGCTATGAATGAATCTCCAAAAATCTAGAAGTAGATTGTGAACTTTACAAGAACACAATTGAATCTAGGGTAGATATTTCTCTTACAAGGAGAATGGACAGATGCAAACGTAGATATTTCTGTCTTAAAGGAGAATGGACACATGTTGTATGGGTGGGAATCAAGTGTAGATAGTTCTCTCTTACAAGAAGAATGGACAGATGTTGTATTGGTAGGAATCAAGCGTAGATATTTCTCTGTAACAAGGAGAATGGACAGACGTTGCATGGGTGGAAATGAAGTGTAGATAGTTCTCTCTTACAAGAAGAATGGACAGATAGATGTTGTATGGGTGGTGGGAATCAAGCGTAGATACTTCTCTTACAAGGAGAATGGACAGATAGATGTTGTATGGGTGGTGGGAATCAAGCGTAGATATTTCTCTCTTACAAGGAGAATGGACATGTTGCATGGGTGAGAATCAAGCATAGATATTTCTGTTACAAGGAGAATGAACAGATGTTGTATGGGTGGGAATCAAGCATATATATTTCTCTTTTACAAGGAGAATGAACAGATGTTGTATGGGTGGGAATCAAGCATAGATATGCACCAAGATATGGACAAGGGTCCTTTACTTGTATATTTGATCTGTTTGACAGTAACTAGAACTGATTGAGATGTTTAATTCCTTTTCCTTCAGGACTGGTGGAAGGTTGAGGTGAATGACCGTCAAGGCTTTGTGCCCGCTGCCTACGTGAAGAAACTGGATCCGAGCCTGTCAGCCTCACGCAACAACCTCATGGACGAGTTCACCATTTCCGTCAGGCAAAATCAGATTGAGACTCAGTGAGTTTTACTTCCTGGTTTCATTTTAAATAGTTTAATTTAGGATAGGCCACTAGATGATGATAATGACTGGCACTTGTAGAATCTGTGGAGGTACATTGGTTGTAGAGTTTTGGACAAACGAGAGATACGAGTGGGCTTCAAATGAAAAAGTGTGATAGAAATAACAATAATCATGCCATTGTCCTGTTTTGGATATACGAGAGATACAAGGGGGCTTCAAATGAAAAAGTGTGGTAGAAATAACAACCGTGCCATTGTCTTGTTCTGGACATACAAGAGATACAAGGGGGCTTCAAATGAAAAAGTGATAGAAATAACAACCGTGCCATTGTCTTGTTCTGGACATACGAGAGATACGAGGGGGCTTCAAATGAAAAAGTGTGATAGAAATAACAATAACCATGCTATTGTCTTGTTCTGGACATACAAGGGGGCTTCAAATGAAAAAGTGTGATAGAAATAACAACCGTGCCATTGTCTTGTTCTGGACATACGAGAGATACGAGGGGGCTTCAAATGAAAAAGTGTGATAGAAATAACAACCGTGCCATTGTCTTGTTCTGGACATACGAGAGATACGAGGGGGCTTCAAATGAAAAAGTGTGATAGAAATAACAATAACCATGCCATTGTCTTGTAACCTGTCAATATTGTTGTTAAGGATGTCAAGAGTGTTAAGCATGTAACATCATGGTGCATATGAACACAGTGACATCATAAGGACAGTTTAAAGATGGCCGCCCCACTTTTGATATGCACCAAAGAGGAGCAGTGTTTTGTTATCCGTTGTTTGATCAGTGAAGGGGTGAAACTTATAGAAATTCATCGGTGAATGAAGGTTCATTATGGTGATGTATGCCTGTCAGTCCAGCAAGTGTATGAGTGGAGTAGGAAGTGTCAAAATGGTGTGACTTTTGTGACAAACTTTTCAGTCTAATGTAGAGGTACAGCACACGCGACCAAGAGATTTTTTTCCCAAGAACTTTATCGTCATTGGAGGTTTTGCATTGGACACAGTGGTGACTGCATAGAAAAATGATACTTTTTTTTTTGGAGAATATTTTCACCAAAAAAAGGAAACATTTAAGGTTTTCATTTGAAGTCCCCTCGTAGTTTTATTAGCTAGTTAGCATGTTGACTTCAAATGCATGTATCTATTGTGGAGGCCTAAAACATGGACACGGGTGAAATACTATGCATAATAATAGTTGACCTATTCAGGGATGTAGCAGATGATGTTTGATTGATTGATTGAATTCATGGCCCATCTTTAGTGATGTTTTGATTGGTTTATTGAATTAATTTGATTGATTGATTTAGGAACCGACATCACAGCATTCGGGGCATTCCCATAAGCGCTCCGTCCCCCTCCTCAGCAGCCAGTGAAGAGTTCCAACACTAATAGTGCCAGTAGCAATCTGATTCTATGTCCATCTCGCCTTTCCTCTGAGTGTCGATCGTCGGCCAGATCCCCTCGTCACCCCTCGCTGTCGCATTCTTACCAGACTATGGTGATCCATTTGCTCCTCCGAGGTGTACACGTGCTCCCACAAGGCCGCAACCACGTCTGCCTTATCATGCATCAATACTCCACCAAGCTTTGTAGAGCCAGCCAATCTGTCCGCCTGTTCATTCCCCAGCACACCAGCATGTCTCAGAGAAAAGATCCAGACGATGCTTGTCACCCGTGACTTCCAAAGCGAAGCAAGCCACTCTGCACGAAGCTTGCCTGTCCTCACCCTACTCAGCATGCTTTCTGAGTCAGTTACAATCACGATGTGTGTGTGTGTATCGTATTCTCCATCCAGCGGAAAGCTGCACTGACTGCCTCCATCTCCATTCTTAAGCTAGATGTGGTATCATATGCCAGGCTCTCCTGCACCAAACGTCGACCATTAGCTTTTGCTAAGATCCCCCAGGCACTTCTCCTGCCTCTCAACACCGAACCATCTGTGTATATAATCACATCACCCGGACGAGCATTATTCTGAATTAGTTGCTGGATTTCCACTTCCGTGGCCCCTGCTGGCCACTCCTTGCACTCCCGGATCAATGTGATTATAACTCTGCACAAGTCTGACTGCTCCGCTGGCACTCTGACCCACTCCTCTCCTTGCCTGATGTTCTCCAAGGGGCACACCTGACTGATCGTATCCTCCGCTTGAGCCATCCATGATTTCCCTCTTATCAGTCTCTGACCCTTAACTTCGTCCAGCGCCTCATGCAACGGGTGATTTGTGTCTGCAGCTACTCTGAGGTATGCCTTCGCCTGCATCACCTTGTGCCTACCAGCAACAGTCGGCAGACCAAGGATGTAATGCACACACACTACTGGGGTGTCTCTAGTGCATCCCAGAATGACCCGCATAGTTTCGTTCTGTATGCGCTCTAATTTCACCAGCTGACTCTTTGAGACAGTGAGCAGTCCTAGTCCGTAATCAATTAACGAGAGGATCAAGTGCTGATATAGTGTGAAGAGCATTCTCTGCTCTGTGTCCATTGCAGCCATATTGAATTAATGATAATGTTATTGAATTAATGGAATATCTTCTCTGATGTTTTGATTGAAGTAAGGGAACATCTTCTGTGATGTTTGATTGAAGTAATGGAACATCTTCTGTGATGTTTTGATTGATTTATTGAATTAATGGAACATCTTTTGTGATGTGACTGATTTATTGAATTAATGGAACATCTTCTGTGATGTTTTGACTGATTTATTGAATTACTAGAATATCTTCTGTGATGTTATGACTGATTTCTTGAATTACTTGAACATCTTCAGTGATGATTTGATTGATTTCTTGAATTATTGGAACATCTTCTGTGATGTTTTGATTGATTTAATTAATGGAACATCTTCTTTGATGTTTTGATTGACTTTTTGAATTACTGGAACATCTTCAGTGATGTTTTGATTGATTGAATTCATGGCCCATCTTAAATGAATTTGTTTTGGATTGATTGAAATTTCTTCAGTTATATTTTTGATCAATTGATTGATTGAAATCTAGAACCATCTTGATTGCTTATTTGGGATTTAGAACTATCTTTAGTGATGATTGATTAATTAAAACCTATGACCATCTTTAGTGCTGTTTTCATTGATTGACTGAATTCAGTGGCCATCTTTGGTGATGTATTGATTGATTGACTTCAATGATATAGTAATTGATCAACATATCAACTTGATTCTCTTGTACCACAAAGCAGGGTCTCAATATATGCCATATATATGTCTTTGTTTTCAAAGTATGTAATGGATATGTCTTTATTTGCCTGGTATGTCATGTATGTGTCTTTTTTGGCCAGGTATGTCATGTATATGTCTTTGTTTCCCAGGTATGCCAATCTTCTAGACCTGGCCAACCAGCGTCGGGAGAATGTCCAGGAGTCTTGCAGAGCATATCAGCTGGTGCGGGAAGCGGCAGAGCTGGCAGCATGGATCACCGAGAAGGAGAACTTGATGGTCGGGGAAGATGTCGGTGAGGATCTGGAGCAGGTGGAGGAGCTGCAGAAGAAGTTTGATGACTTCCAGAAGGTTTGTTCATGTTGGTTGAGTCACGTATAGTAGCTACAGTTGTTGTATTTTTTGGTTTTTAGAGACATAGTCTATGGTGAAAGTTAAGCTGCATGGTTTAGAGATGTGGTTTGTGATGAAAGTTAAGTTGTGTGGTTTAGAGATGTGGTTTGTGGTGAAAGTTGTATGGTTTAGAGATGTGGTTTGTGGTGAAAGTTAAGTTGTGTGGTTTAGAAATGTGGTTTGTGGTGAAAGTTAAGTTGTGTGGTTTAGAGATGTGGTTTGTGGTGAAAGTTAAGTTGTGTGGTTTAGAGATGTGGTGAAAGTTGTGTGGTTTAGAGATGTGGTTTGTGGTGAAAGTTAAGTTGTGTGGTTTAGAGATGTGGTTTGTGGTGAAAGTTAAGTATCGTGGTTTAGATATGTGGTCTGTAGTGAAAGTTAAGTTGTGTGGTTTAGAGATGTGGTTTGTGGTGAAAGTTAAGTTGTGTGGTTTAGAGATGTGGTCTGTGGTGAAAGTTCAGTTGTGTGGTTTAGAGATGTGGTTTGTGGTGAAAGTTAAGTTGTGTGGTTTAGAGATGTGGTCTGTGGTGAAAGTTAAGTTGTGTGGTTTAGAGATGTGGTTTGTGGTGAAAGTTAAGTTGTGTGGTTTAGAGATGTGGTCTGTGGTGAAAGTTAAGTTGTGTGGTTTAGAGATGTGGTTTGTTGTGAAAGTTAAGTTGTATGGTTTAGAGATGTGGTCTGTGGTGAAAGTTAAGTTGTGTGGTTTAGAGGTGTAGTTTGTGGTGAAAGTTAAGTTGTGTGGTTTAGATATGTGGTCTGTAGTGAAAGTTAAGTTGTGTGGTTTAGAGATGTGGTTTGTGGTGAAAGTTAAGTTGTGTGGTTTAGAGATGTGGTTTGTGGTGAAAGTTAAGTTGTGTGGTTTAGAGGTGTAGTTTGTGGTGAAAGTTAAGTTGTGTGGTTTAGAGATGTGGTCTGTAGTGAAAGTTAAGTTGTGTGGTTTAGAGATGTGGTTTGTGGTGAAAGTTAAGTTGTGTGGTTTAGAGATGTGGTTTGTGGTGAAAGTTAAGTTGTGTGGTTTAGATATGTGGTTTGTGGTGAAAGTTAAGTTGTGTGGTTTAGAGATGTGGTGAAAATTGTGTGGTTTAGAGATATGGTTTGTGGTGAAAGTTAAGTTGTGTGGTTTAGAGATGTGGTTTGTGGTGAAAGTTAAGTTGTGTGGTTTAGAGATGTGGTGAAAGTTGTGTGGTTTAGAGATGTGGTTTGTGGTGAAAGTTAAGTTGTGTGGTTTAGAGATGTGGTCTGTGGTGAAAGTTAAGTTGTGTGGTTTAGAAATGTGGTCTGTGGTGAAAGTTAAGTTGTGTGGTTTAGAGATGTGGTTTGTGGTGAAAGTTTAGTTGTGTGGTTTAGAGATGTGGTTTGTGGTGAAAGTTAAGTTGTGTGGTTTAGAGATGTGGTGAAAGTTGTGTGGTTTAGAGATGTGGTTTGTGGTGAAAATTAAGTTGTGTGGTTTAGAGATGTGGTCTGTGGTGAAAGTTAAGTTGTGTGGTTTAGAAATGTGGTCTGTGGTGAAAGTTAAGTTGTGTGGTTTAGAGATGTGGTTTGTGGTGAAAGTTTAGTTGTGTGGTTTAGAGATGCGGATTGTGGTGAAAATTGAACTGTGTGGTTTAGAGATGTGGTATGTGGTGAAAGTTGAACTGTGTGATTCAGAGGCTTGGTGTTTTGTGAAAGTTGAACTATGTAATTCAGAGACTTGGTGTTTTGTGAAATTTGAACTGTGTGATTCAGAGAATTGGTGTTTTGTGAAAATTGAATTGTGTTATTCAGAGACTTGGTGTTTTGTGAAAGTTGAATTGTGTGATTAAGAACATGTTTTGTGAAAGTTCAACTTGTGATTCAGATACTTAAGTGACTAAAATCTTATCAAATGGTTTCTAAAAGGAATCAAATGTTTTTCCATCAACAGGATCTGAAGTCCAATGAGGCCCGTCTTCAAGAGTTGAACAACATTGCTGACCGTCTGACCGCCATGGGACAGACCGAGGCAGCAGAGAAGATCAGAGAACAGATTGTTGTAAGTTGGCTACTCTGCCATCTTTGATTTCCTTTGTTTTATTAAGTGATTCAATTAGCATGTTCTGGAAGGTCGAGGCTTGTTCTGTACGTAGATAGTAGATTGAATTGCTGCAGAGATCTATTGTCCGTAGAGATACCTTCGTGTTCACTTTGAGAGATGCAGGAAATTGAAGAAAATTAACGAGCTGATAAACTTGCTGGTTCTGCATCCCCTGCAGATGTCTACCCCATAGATCATGCTGATGTTATTAATGCCCTTAAAGAGATGTCGAGAGTGGAAGACCGATGTCAGTGAATCCACATCATTTTCCAGAATGAGAGACTCAGGAGTTAGAATTGGCACGACCACATGCGAGTGATACAATGGGAGAACTAGGGGTCTGGTCAACCAACATAGAACTGGCAATATTAGCTACCGGACGCTGGTGCATATGTTGGGGGGATGATCTGAGCACCTATGGACATGTCCGGAGCACAATGATAATACCCCAAGAGGTATCTTAACTATTCATTGGTTCATATTGCTTATATTTCCTGCAGTTTATAATTTATTATTTTCCATAAGATTATATTGGTTAATGTTTAACAAGAAGGGACACTTGGGATATGTCTGCAAATGCCCTGCCTCCTTCAGCATATGTTGGAGTATACTAACTGCTCTTCTCACACTATGGTTGGATACACATCTTTTAGGTCCATGCAGTCTGCACTACATCTCATTCTCTGCTGTATCAACTCTCTAACTCTCTCTCTCTCTCTCTCTCTCTCTCTCTCTCTCTCTCTCTCTCTCTCTCTCTCTCTCTCTCTCTCTCTCTCTCTCTCTCTCTCTCTCTCTCTCTCTCTCTCTCTCTCACACACACACACACACATATATATATATATATATATATATACCCATTCACCCACCCACCTTTCAGGTCCATGCAGTCTGCATTACGTATCATTCTCTGCTGTATCATCACACACACACATCTTTACCTTACTACTGGCATAAAAGGAAACGTTTGCCCGGTCAACAAATGCCTGAAGAAGTCAGATGTGTCAGCTGAAAGATGCAAATATCGCAGCTCTGCTGTAAACAGGGACAACACAATTAAAACAACAATCCGGATGAATAAAGAAGAAGAAGACGGACGAGGAAGGGGAAGAAGAAGAATGCACTGTGGAATAGGAAGCCAGGCCAGTCTTTCTCTCACTTACAAATAAACACATAGTATTGTTTGGCTCTCATAGAAGTGAGAAGAAGGAAGTAGAGACTAGAGGATGTACTGGGCAACATAAGTTATAGTTAGCGACCAGGACTTGAACCTGTTACCTCCAAATGACGACAGAACCTCGCTGCAGGAACAAGTGTACTTCTACGCATGACCATCTAGTTGTCTAGTGTGTCCTCTAGTCTCTACTTACTTACTTCTCCCTTCCCTGAGTGCCAAGCAATGCTATGTGTGTTTATTTATGAACTGTCTTAGTGGCCGCAAAGGGTTCCCCAACTGATATTTCTCTCACTGAGAGACGTAAGATGGTGCATGATGGTGGAAATGACCATGTTCTCACATGCTTCCACTATGAATGAACATTTACAGCGCAAATTGGCCTTATCAGCCACACTCGCCACCGCCATGAGTTGTAGTTATTAAGCCTTTTTGAAGCACAATGTACCAAACTATCGTCTTGTCAAGACGAAAAGGTGCCAATGATTTCTCTCACTTAGTGAACGGCAGGCACAGTTATAGGACAATATGTTCGACCATGGTCGATAGCATGGTCAGCACAGTCTCATGACGGTTCAGCCAAGACAGTGCGTGCTGTGATAAATCCAGACACATGGAAATCCTGGAAGGCCTCTCCCTAGGTATATGTGAAGTTCCCATACCAGCTTTGCACACCCTGTTGGTTTCTGGGCTTGGAGAGGGGAAGGAGACCTCTGCGATACAGTCCCACGAAGATGGGACTGAGTCGTATGGAGTCAGTAACCAACCTTAACTCCCATAGACGCCAGCCATTTCCAGGGCTGAGATGACCTGGACGCAGATGCCTCAGACTTCAGTTAAAACTCAGTGTTTACCAGTGGATTCACAATTAACCAACCAACCAACCAGCCAGCCAGCCAACTAACCAGTTAACCAGCCAGCCAACCAACCAGCCAACCAATGAACCAAACATACAACCAACCAACCAATTCACCAACCAGCTGACAAGAGAGCCTATGTTTCAGTGAGGGGGAAAGGACATACAAAGTAGCATTTTGTTACCAGTAATGTATCCCAGTTGATCTCATTATTGTCAGGTTTTGATTTTTGAAAAATCTGATCTTAGTGGCTCATATTTCATATACTGTTATCTTAATGACAGACTGGTTTTGGTATTTCTTGTTAAACAAGTGAGTTGAGTGAGTTGAGTTGAGTTGAGTCAAGAACTGACATCACTGCACTTGGGACATTCCCATACATGCTCCGCACTTATCTGCCATAGCCAGCAAAGAGTCCCAATACTGTTGGTTACAGTAGCAGTCTGATTATGTGTCCGGTTGGCCTTTCCTTGAAGTTTTGATCATTGGCCAGATCCTCTGGTTTCAACAAGTAACTTTGAATGAAATGATCTCGAGGATTTATGACCAGCCGAGGGGAGTGATATATATGATAATGATACAAGTGTTTTTATTTTTGACCTTTTTAAAACAGCAATTGAACCAGAGGTGGGCGACACTGCAACATGTGACAGCTGAACGAGCCCAGACTCTCAGCAGCTCTTTTGAAGTCCAGCGATACCACAGGTAAACCATTTTATTCACCCTCCTCCTCCTCCTATTCACCCTCCTCCTCCTCCTCTTCTTCTGTTGCTCTAGTGTCTACACAAGAATTTCATTTTTTTAAAAACAAACATATATGTTGCTGTATTTGAGAGCTTGTTGATACTCCCATACAGTCGCAACCTGTTTGAACACTATCAGTACAGAGTACATACCCCCATAAAACAAAAAATAATAAAAATGATCTCAAACAACAATTATTTTAATAAATATCCCATATGTATAATATGTTACACCTTCCTTTGGTATTTATAATGCCCATGTTAAAAAATTTCCTTAGTGAGTCATGTATTATTAATTATTTTCCATGTGTTTTAATGCATATTGCTCTGTTGTCTAAGATTAGCTTCATAAGTGATGTGTGAATGAAATAATGTATGAGAGGAAATAGAGAAGGGTAGAATGTCATACAGGCTTGCATGCCCAATTCTTAACCCTTTGAAAATAAAGTTTGTACATTCGTTCGTTCCCAAACAGCTGCAGGAGATGGTGAAAGATATGATGGCTTGGGGTGACCATGGATGGGTTTATTTTCAAACTCCGCCATTTGGTTCATGGGTGCAGTTTTCTCCCCAGAGTTTTTGTTTTTGTCTCTCTCTCTCTCTTGCTCTCTCTTGCTCTCTCTCTCTCTCTCTCTCTCTCTCTCTCTCTCTCTCTCTCTCTCTCTCTCTCTCTCTCTCTCTCTCTCTCTCTCTCTCTCTCTCTCGTGAGGGGGAATGGTGGGAGAAAGAGCTCAACATTGACAATTATAGCCATGAATTTTCTCGTGTTATTCATTTGCAGTTTCTGAAGTTTCCAAACTTTGTAAATTTATTTGGCAGTGTAATCTCATCTTTGACAACAAGGGTTACCACAATGCTATGATATGTTTATCTACTTAGCTCCTACTTCACAATTCTTTATTGCTAGTGATGTTTGGCCAGAAAACTTAATGCATGAATATGAGTGTTGTAGACTTGGATTGTTTGGCAGTAGCATCTCCATCTTCACATTACAGAGAGGTGGATGAGACCAAGGACTGGATCAAGGAGAAGGATGCAGCACTCAACATTGACAACTATGGTCATGATTTGGCTAGTGTCCAGGCATTGCAGCGTAAGCATGAGGGTCTGGAAAGGGACCTGGCTGCACTCGGAGAAAAGGTATTGAGATTAGAACCATCATTTTCTTCTTTTCCATTGCTATACTTTGTTTTTCTTTGTATTCTATACTTCTTTTTCCTTTGTAAGCTATATTCTTTTGATGCAAGCTATATTATGCCTTTCTTTGTATGCTAACCCTTTTCCTTTGTATGTTTTTCTTCTGTTTTTTCTTTAGGTACTATATGTCTTCTTCCTCTGTATGTTCTATGTCTCCTTTGTATGTTCTATGTCTCCTTTGTATGCTCTATTTCTTTGTATGTTCTACTTATTCCTTTGTATTTTCTATGTCTTTCTCTGTATATTCTATTTTTTCCTTTGTATATTCTATTTCTGTCTTTGTAAGTTTACTTATTTCTTTGTATTTTCTATGTCTTCCTCTCTATGTTCTACTTATTCTTTAGTATGTTCTACTTCTTCCTCTGTATGTTCTACTTATTACTTTGTATGTTCTACATATTCATGTGTATGTTCTACTTATTACTTTGTATGTTCTATTTATTTCATTGTATCATCATCATCATCATCTTCCACTTCTGCCGTCAAGCGTCGTGGGGAGGAATAATTTGCGTTCCAGCGGCACTGGATAGTGTCATTCAGTGTGGTTGTACAATGTCTTTGATGTCATCAATCCATTTTCTTCTTGGACGTCCTCGTGGTCTCGTCGCAGATGAACTTTGATGTAAGGCCAGTGATGGTAGTTGCTGATGATGCATTCTAACGACATGGCCAAACCACTTGATCTTCTGTCTTTCAATAAATGTGGCACAAGGTGTTGATCCCACAGTCTGTCTGATAATAGCATTTCTTACTCGTCTCGGATTGTTGGCATTTCATTGTATATTCTACTTATTCCTTTGTATGTTTTCCATCTTCCTTTGTATGTTCTACTTATTCCTTTAACAGTAACAGTAGTATCTCATGGCCACAATCTCACTTCTAGTTAAGGCTAGTTTGTATGCTCTACTTCATCTTGTGTATGCTCTTCTTATTATTTTGTATGTTCTACTTATTCTTTTGTATGTTCTACTTATTCCTTTAAAAGTCGTAGTTGTATACCATAGTAGTAATCTCACTTCTGATTAAAGGTAATTTAAATTGGCAGAGCACTTTGTAGAAAAGGAAGAGGAAATAGTACTTTTAACAGTTGTCCTAACAATATTTGTTACTTTCACTTAATTTGTTTACTTAACTTTTGCTTAACTACATTTTACTTGCAGTATTACTTTCCTGGTTCTTTATCATTTTACCATGTGTATTCTGATTTTTACCATTTTTACACCGTGTATATTCTGATTCGTTATCATGTTTACACTGTGTGTATTCTGATGCTTTATCATTTTTACACCGTGTGTTCTGAATCATTTTAACCTAATTTTCTTGGTTTTCTTATTTGGATCTATTGTTGAATGTAGTTTTGATTTCTTATGTTGTGATAGTTTCTTACGCATCCTTACTTGTTCTTTCTGCTTTCCCTGCTATGCATGTAAGAATCAGATTAGGAATAGCTTTCTGGGCAGATCCTTTGGGTAGACTGCTCACAAGGTGGTGTTTATTGGCCAAGCTTTGCCACAAATTAATCATTTTTAGGTCTGTTTCGTGTTCTGTTTCTACACCATCTATGTGTCAATGTTGTTTGCAGTATGTTGTTTGGGAGAATCTCAATATAGTGTTTACGAGAAAAAAATTAAAATTCGGCCTCGTTGAACCTGCTTCTTTCAGCATTGGTTATGACTGAAATCTGTTTTATTTTTTTGGAAGTTATGATCTTATTTCTAGTTTTGCTCTCTTTTGAGTTAGTCCTAAACAGGGCTGGTTATATTTTTCAGCCAACATACAAAACTTAAAATCTTCAATTCTTGTGTGATACCAGTGCTAACGTATGGATGTGAGAGTTGGAAATCAACGGTAGATTTAGATAAAAAAAATTAGACAATTTTGAGAACAAATGTCTTAGAAGAATTCTAAACATTCAGTGGACAGATTTCAAAACCAATGCGCAAATAATACAAGAGACTAAGCAAGACATTGTATCCAATTTTATAAGAAAACGCCATTGGAACTACATCGGCCATGTACTCAGAATGGACAAGACAAAACTCCCCTACCAAGCCCTCATATGGTCACCAGTAGGGAAAAGAAAACGGGGAAGACCAAGAGAGACCCTGCGTAGAACCTTCATCAGAGAAGTCTCATTCAACGGCCAAGTGAACATTCAAGATCTACAACAGTTAGCAGCGAACCGCCAGACATGGAGAGCCATGACTTCTGCCCTATGCGCCGACTTAGGCTCAAGAGGAAAGACTAACTAACTGACTAATTAAAGCTGTGTTCGTTGGGTATGGTTTGGTCTTATGGGGCCTACGCTGATTGGCATTTTCTTGATTGTTTTGAGTTGGTCCTGTTAGGACCTGCCAAATTCAGTAGCCGCCCATTTGTTCGTTGCTTTCTCTATAAGGAATGGTTTCATTTAGTCCTAACAAGGACTAAACTCTACTAGTCCTCACAAGGACAGCTCTGTTAGTCCTTATAAGGACTGGAATAATCAAGTCCTCACAGGGACTGAACTCTATTAGTCCTCACAAGGACTAACTCTATTAGAGAAGAGCATCATGACCTATTTATCTCCTCCCTCCAGGTTCGTGAGCTGGATGATACAGCCCAGAGGCTGATGCAGACACACCCTGATCAGGCAGAGAACATATACGAGCACCAGACGGAGATTAATGAGATGTGGAATGCTTTGACAATCAAGGTAAGTTCTTTGTTCACTGGTTTCTCTCACTGGGTGTTGGGTAACGCCTCATGACAATGATATATGGTGGTTTATTCCCGTATGGACTGCTTTAGTTAACAGAGTTAAGTTGAGTCAAGAACCCATGTTACTGCTCTTGGGACATTCCCATACATGCTCTGTCCTCATATACAACAGTCAGTGAAGAGACCCAATTCTAATGGTACCGGCAGCAGTCTGATTATGTATTCATCTGGCCTTTTCTCAGAGTCCTGTCAGCCAGATCCTCTGGTCACTCCCTGCAGTGTCATTATTTTCAAGTCATGATGATCCATCTGTTCTTTTGCACTATACACACAATTCCAACGGGTCCAGACCACATCTGCTTTATCATGCACAATATCCCACCAAGTTAACAACTGTCACATATTCTCTTGATTGATTGATTTAGGTAATAATCGTCACATGTTCATATTGTGATTGAATTTGGTCACATTTGTCACATATTTCTTTGTTGACTGACTTAGGTAATAACTGTTATATATTCAGTTACTGACTGATTTAGATAACAGTTATCACATATTACCATGTGGACTAATTTAATTAACATTTTCTACATATTTCCATGTTGACTTATTTAGGTAGTAATTGTCATGTTTTGTGCAATAAGACACCGTCCTTGAAAGTTAGAAAAAGAGTTCTTGCATGTTACATAGTACCAGTTTTAACAAACGGCTGTGAATCCTGGATAAATAGTAAGCAGGCAAAAAAATCCCTGGAAGCCTTAAAGATGTGGTTTTATAGAAGAATGCTGAAAATTAGTTGGACAGCCAAAATGAGCAATCAGGATTTTTTAAGGGAAGCTGAGTTGCAAAGACAACTTATTACAAACGTTACAAAGAGGCAGTCATCGCTTTTGGCCACATCATGAGAATACAAAGGCAGGAACATGTTGTGACAACCGGACAGATTTGCGGACAGAGAGATAGAGAAAGATAGTGTGAGAAGATTCTTATGGCACGGAAGGGAGTCAATACACAAATTGATTCATGATGTCGGAGATCGTAATTTGTGGAGAGGCATGATCACCCACGCCAGCTGGAAAGACACTGGATGATGATGATTTGTCAATTATTTTTATGCTGACTGATTTAATTAATAATTGTCACATATTCCCAAATTGACCGATTTAATTAACAATTATCACATCTTCCTGTGTTGACTAATTTATTGAACACCTGTCACAAATTCCCATATAGGCTGATGCCCGTAAAGTCAAGTTATTGGATGCATACGATCTTCAGAGATTCCTCAGTGACTACAGGTGGGTGTCCATTTGGTAATGCCATTTATGTCTGTGATAGAAAGGCAATGCCATTTATGTCTGATAAATAAGGTAATGCCATTTATGTGGAGGACAACACATCAATAACATTAGATATGCAGATGATACAGAATTGATTGCAGACAATGAGCAGGATTTGCAACAATTAGTAGATACGGTTGTTGTTAACTGTGAGCAACTGTTGTTAGAATTAAATTGTAAAAAGACACAGGTTATGGTCATCACTAGGAAGAATGAAATAGCACAATGTAATATACAAGTAAATGGGAATATTCTTCAACAAGTGAATTGGTACAATTATCTCAGAATAGTCATAACATCTGATGGGAGATGCCTTAAAGAGATTAGAACAAGAATCGCCATGGCGAAAGTAGCCTTTAGCAAGATGAAAAACATTCTGACCAATAAAAAGATGTCAATTGAAACGAGAAAAAGTGTTGAGGGGATACATAGAGCCTGTTCTTTTGTATGGATGTGAAACTTGGACAATGTGCAGTCAAGCTGAAAAACTTCTCATGGCTGCAGAAATGTGGTTTCTGAGAAGAATGCAAAGAATACCATGGACAGACAGAAAAACCAATGACCAAGTACTACAGGAGACAAATGAAAATCGTAAATTGATTAGAGAAATTAGACGTAGACAGTCACAATTTTTGGGACATTTTATGAGAAAAAATGAATTGGAGAACTTGGTGACAACTGGCAAGATCGAAGGGAACAGACCAAGAGGAAGACCGAGAGGAAAATACCTGGATGGCTTGGCCACATGGCATGGATGAGACAGGAACACTGAGCTGATCCACGACTGGTGATCGAGTGAAATGGCGAGTCATGGCCGCTCACGCTTTCCGGCACGGCACTTGATTGATTGATTTATGTCTGTGATAAATAAGGTAATACCATTTATGTCTGTGATAAATAAGGTAATGCCATTTATGTCTGTGATAGATAAGGTATTGCCTGATGGCAAGGGATACTGGTAATAGGGAAAGCTAATCCACACACAAAAATCAGTCCAGTGCATTAGAAGTAGTAACACAGTATGGACTACACTTGAGTTCAAAGCGAGCAGATGTTTTAAAAAAAGTATATTCTGTATTTTTGTCAGAGATCTGACAAGCTGGATCAACAGCATGATGTCCCTGGTCTCTTCTGATGAGCTGGCCAAGGATGTGACTGGTGCGGAGGCTCTGCTGGAAAGGCATCAGGTAAAGTTTAGTACTGCCGGAGAATATATGGTGCTCTTTCTGTGTAATCTGCTTTGTTGTTTGTGTCGTGGTGCAGCAAAATTGTTGCTAAGCCTCCAATGTGACGTGCTTCATAAAATCAGTCATAAGATATAACATTGTCTTTGATGCAAGATAAAATGTGTACAATATAGTTTGCTGGTACTATTTTAAGCAGTTTATTACTGCATTTCTGTTAAATTCTAAATATTGTTGGTTTTGCCAGATCTTTGGACATTTATATGACGTTTTATTTTTGCTAAGTTTTTGTAATAGATTATGATTATTTCAATTAAAAAGGTTTAAAGAGGGATTGAGAAGTAAGACAATTTCAATTTATCTAGGCTTAATAAAAATACAGCATTGCATTTGGCGAACAAACAACTAATCATTTTCAATTTTGCCTGGTTTTAAAACAATAACTTGGCATCTTCTATTTTGCCAGATTGTAAAACCAAAAATGATTTTCATTTTTGCTAGCATATAATTTGTCTGTTCCAACAGCATTCTTCAAAAAAGAAAACTAAAACGACAGTCATTCTGAAAATGTCAAAGTAAATTTAAATTAAAAAAGGGTAGTGAGATAAGTTTTAACATACTTTAGTGCCAGTTAATTCTATTTGTTTGTCTGCATACATTAAAATTGGCCAGACTGGTTCATAAAAATATGTTGGCAGAAGCTGCTACGAGGTGACTGATATTGTAGCATATGTTTGTGCTTGTAACTGGTGGCGTATTTGTTTTAAAAACTGTGTGCCAGATGTGTTAATGAACATTAATTACAATAAAAATATTAAATATTTAGATCAGATGCTATGAACATCTCTAAAATATTTTATTTAAAAATATGTCTTAATTGTTATATGTATCTATACCATTTGTATAATTCTTATCTGTATCTATAGAAATTGGGTAGCTCTTAATCTGTATCTGTAGAGTCTGAATGATTCTTATCTGTATATGGAGACTTTGAGTGATTTTCATTTGTATCTTTCTTTGAGCAGCAATTCTTATCTTATCTGTAGACTTTGAGCAGCAAGTTTTATCTATATATGTAGACTCTGAGTAATTCTTATCTGTATCTGTAGACTTTGAGCAGCAATTCTTATCTGTACCTGTAGAATCTGAGTGATTCTTATTTATGTGTCTATGCTTGTATACAAAAGTACACTTTCTCAATCCACCGAGAAATGTTTCACCTTTATGTTCAGTGTCAGAAATGAGAAAGGAAGAGAGAGAGAGAGAGAGAAGGGGGTGGGGGGGGGGGGGGAGGAGAGAGAGAGAGAGAGAAATGTTTGCATAAAGGAAGACACATTTCATTGCCATAGACAAATATGATAACATGTGACACTTCAGCACATATGCAGTTTTGTTTGATCTAAGTATCTTTTATGGTGTTAAATATTAAAGTGAGATCTAATTTAGTAAGGCAGCTGTATGTTTAGAAGTGAACTTAAGCAGTTTGAACAGGTGCTTCATATATGCACTCATGATAAGTATTACACTATAACGTATGATAAGTATTACACTATAACATATGACCTTGCACTCGATGACAAGTATTACACTATAACACATGACCTGCACTCATGACCAAGTATTACAATATAACATATGATAAGTATTCCTTTATAACATATGATAAGTATTACTCTATAATATATGATAAGTATTACACAATAACATGACAAGTATTACACTATAACACATGACCTGCACTCATGACCAAGTATTACAATATAACATATGATAAGTATTCCTTTATAACATATGATAAGTATTACTCTATAATATATGATAAGTATTACACAATAACATGACAAGTATTACACTATAACACATGACCTGCACTCATGACTAAGTATTACAATATAACATATGATAAGTATTCCTTTATAACATATGATAAGTATTACTCTATAATATATGATAAGTATTACACAATAACATGACAAGTATTACACTATAACACATGACCTGCACTCATGACCAAGTATTACAATATAACATATGATAAGTATTCCTTTATAACATATGATAAGTATTACTCTATAATATATGATAAGTATTACACAATAACATGACAAGTATTACACTATAACACATGACCTGCACTCATGACCAAGTATTACAATATAACATATGATAAGTATTCCTTTATAACATATGATAAGTATGACTCTATAATATATGATAAGTATTACACAATAACATGACAAGTATTACACTATAACATATGACCCGCATTCATGACAAGTATTACACTATAACACATGATAAGTATTACACAACAACATATAACCTGCACCCATGTCAAGTATCACACTATAACATATGACAAGTATTACACTATAACATATACATATTACACTATAACATATGACAAGCATTACACTATAACATATGACAAGTATTACACTATAACATATACATATTACACTATAACATATGACAAGTATTACACTATAACATATACATATTACACTATAACATATGACAAGTATTACACTATAACATATACATATTACACTATAACATATGACAAGTAGTACACTATAACACATGACAAGTATTGCACTATAACATATGACTTGCATTCATGACAAGTATTACACTATAACACATGATAAGTATTACACAACAACATATAACCTGCACCCATGACAAGTATTACACTATATAACATATGACAAATATTACAGTATAACATTTAAATAATACAATATAACATATGACAAGCATTGCACTATAACTCATGACAAGTATTACACTATTAACATATAAGTATTACACTATAACATATAAGTATTACACTATAAAATATGACAAGTATTACACTATTAACATATAAGTATTACACTATAACATATTAGTATTACACTATAAAATATGACAAGTATTACACTATAACATATTACAAGCAAGTAATACACAATAACATGAGACAAGCATTACACTATCAACATAAGTATTACACTGTAACATATAAGTATTACACTATAATATGCGACAAGTATTACACTACAACATATGACAAGTATTACACTATGACACGTGACATGCACAAATGACACATATTACACTGTACCACACGACCTGTTTAAGTCTCCGCCCTTGTTTTGTGTACCCAACTGACAATTGTTGTCTTTACTTATTGTGCTCAGATGTTGAGTTCAGAAATTGTGAGCCATTATGGCATCACAGCACTGCCAGGGGAGGAGGATGGTGAATATTTAGACGAGGTAGACCCATAGCACTGCTTGAGTGAAACCAACAGTTTCATTTCACCCACAAAACTAATCGCATTTGTCTGTGTGCTTGTTTTTCAAGAGGTGTAGGCGGAAGTTGAGATTCCTTCACACCCTAAACAGTGCCACTGCTGTTGTTTGTTTGAACTAATATTTAAACGCATGTTTCTTGTGGTTGGATGTGTGAGCTGCATGTTAAGTAGGTGCTACTACCGGGTGTTTGTAAAGTCTCACTACACTTTGTATATAGAAAAATTTGAAAAATTCTTTCTTCTGTTGATAACATTCTGTTTGGAGTGCAAACAATTACTCCAACAGACGACAGCCATTCGCTGCATATTGCTTCACGATGGACTGGAGCACATTTTTTTATGACATCATGTACTTTATTTTTCAAATTGGTTCTACATACAAAGTGTAGTGAGATTTTATAAACACTCATTACTTGATTCATCAGATTTTAATTAAGTTTCATGATAAATGTAGGTTATTGTTTTATTTTTGATAAACAATTGTTGTGTGTCATGTCTGGATAGTGAGATTGCAGTGCTATATGTCATCATCATAATTATGTGCCATACCGATAAGCATGTACAGTCATGGTTCATCATCTCTCATGCCCACCAGTCTCTTGTATCAGGCCTGTGGTCTTGTCTCAGTTATTTCATGTGGCAAGCCGTCTGGGTATTTATCTGTTTGCTTTCCCCTTCTTCTTTTCTCACCAAGTTTGCAGTTTTATTATGTTTTGAAGTTTATTTTATCTCAAAATGTGCCCCAAAATCTGGACTGTCTTTATTTAATTTCTCTAAACATTTTATGGTTTTCATTTGTTTCTTGTAGGACTTTCCCATTGGTATTTATATTCGTCCATGGTATTCTTTGCATTTCCTTCAGAAACCTGATTTCTGCTGAGATTCTCAGGTTGTTTGCTCATTGTCCATGATTCAGATGAATATGACAATATGGTTTTTATATAGCAGTTCAACTCTCTTTTTCTCGCTGTAATTGGACACTTTTTATTATTTTAATTGTGCCTCTATGGTTAAAGAGTTACGGACACAATTTGTAATCTCACATACCACGTTCGAAACACAGCTGCTGGCATTTTTGTGTCTGAAAAACATCTAATGGCAGTGCTTGCATTCATCAGAGTTGGAAAACTTTCTTCTTAGCCCAGTACCATCTCCATGCAGACTGTATTGCTGCCCTCCCTGTCTCCTCTCCGAATTTAGAAATCAGTGAAATTTGCAAAACTTTCACTTTAATCTCACATTTGTGGCAAAGGTAGGGTATAACAAGGTTATGGTTCAGCCAAGTATCATCTCTGTGTCTCCTCTCCAAACCTGATTCAGGTTTTCAGTGTTTCCTATACAGATTTAAGATATTTCATTGCCCAATTCCCACAGGGAAGGGACCATAATAAAATAATGACATTTAGTCAAATGCATTATTTTTGTTACAAGCATGTATTCAAGTTGTAAATAATCTTTTCTTATATCCATTATTATAGTGGAATCTTCATGATTTTTGAAATGTTAGAAACCAGCTTCTAGTCTTTCTGTTGCCTTAATTTGTGGTAACTGATACGCAGCTTTTGTATGCTGATTGTTCTTGTGTGTGTTTTTTGGTGTGGCTTACGAGCATATCTAGATGTGTTGCTGTGTAGCATGGAGGTGAAGGTTGATTGAGGCAAGCATGTTGCAGCGTTTGGTTACTTACATCCCTACATGGAACACAGCTAGCCGGTCAGCAGGTTGCCGTATAAGAAGTGTACCAAATGTGATATCTGTAGGACTAAATGAGACCAGTCCATTGGGAGAAAGCAACGAACAACTGGGAGGTTACTGAATTGAGCAGGTCCTTCTCCAGGCCGGTCTGCATGAAGACCAACTCCAAGCAACAAAGAAAATGCCAGTTATCGTGAGCCACAAAAGGCCCAACCGTACCCAACGAGCACAGGGGGAACATTATAACCAGTCCTGTTTAGGACTACCTCAAAAGAGAGTAAAGAAAGGAGAGATAATCAAAACCAACAAGAAAAACGAACCTCAATTATAACCGACGCTGAAGAAGCTGGTAGATCAAAGCTGAACCCCACCCCCCCATAAATACTGAACTGACATCTGTATTTATTTATCCATGAGTCTAAGACATACTGTTTGATGATGATGATGATGATGATGATGATGATAATGATGATGATGATCTTCCACTTTTGGCATCTTGTATAGTCAGAATAAAATGAGATGTTAAGGGTTGTTGCAAGTGATGTATATAAGACAGCATTTTAAAAGCTGTAATAATTTAATGAGCATATTCATGAACACAGAAATGATAAGACATAAGTTTTAAAATGTAATGACATACTTTCCATGAAATGTAAGATTTGTAAAATCAATCAATCAATCTCCGTGTCTCCACAGTGAAGGTTGATTGCAATGGATCTCCAACACCATCTCTAGCCTTGATTGTACATTCTGTCAGACTGCTGTTCATCTATCTCTTGATGCTTAAGCTCTTTCTAATTTTGTAATTTGTTCATTCACATTACAAGATTTGCCGGCATACAGCTGAACAAGTTCAATACTACAGGATGATTGTAAAGTCTCACTACAATTTGTATGTAGAACAAATTTGAAAAATGAAGTACATGATGTTATCAATAAGTTTGCTTAAAAAATCATTAAATTAGCTTCAGTAGTCACTGCTATGCTCTAATGCTGCTTTGGGGAAGCTAGAAAGTACCATTATAATAGGTGATGGAAATGTTTGGAGTGCAAAGAATTACTCCAACTGACGACATCCATTCACTGCATATTGCTTCACGATAGACTGTGGAGCACATTTTTTTAATGATATCATGTACTTAATTTTTTTTAGATTTGCTCTACATATGAAGTGTAGTGAGACTACAAACACCCTGTACATTTCAGTATTCATCTGATGCATTCACTTCATTCTTATCTGCTTGTGTCACTATACTCCACATATGTAACTTATCTTTTATATTAGAAGTTAAAAATATCACATTTTGTGGGAATATTTTTCATTATAGTTTTAAATGTTTATCAGATTAAAGTTTGTGGTGTCTTTAATACTTTCACAGTTATTTTAAATGAGATTTTGAAATATTTTCTGTATATTTCACCTGAACCAGCACATTATCTTCTCAAGACTTCATAACAACTACAACATTACATACAACAATAAGAACGAGACATAAAGCTTTCTTTGGTCATGTGTTGAGAAATGAGGCATTGGAGAACATCGTGACAACTGGAAAGATCAGAGGGGAAAATAAACAGGGCAGACCAAGAAAAATTAAGCCAGATAGATTGACTCGGTGTCATGGAGGAATATCAGCAGAGTTGATCCAGAAAACCAAAGACCGATACCTGTGGAGAGTCATGAACGCCTACGCCAGCCGGCAGGGCACTTGATGATGGTGATGATGATGATAATGTTTCACCTGAAACTCCTTCATGTCCCTCTGCATCACTGGGTAGAAGAGAAAAATAGGAATGGATTAGTTTCAAGCGTTTTGCTCAAAATCAGTTCTAGCACTTTTGTTTCACTGAGATTTTGAGAACCTTTGTGTAACCCAGATATACCTTAATGTGTTTTTCTGTGGGTTAGATTCTGTGTAGAAAATATGAGAATCAGTATATATGTTCAGAAAGCAGTAACAAACTGCTGAACATAAACGTGCCACAAAATGCTGGGGTTGACAGAAGTCCTGTACAGGATATACAACTAACTTTTTAACTTATGTTATTAATGGCAAATATTGATTTGACTGAAAAATAATAGGCTGAATGTTGTTTTGTTATGTTCTCAGGAACATCGTACTGAGATGGATGCCCGCGCCGGCACCTTCCAGGCGTTTGAACTGCTGGGTCAGCAGTTGCTGCAGAACCAGCATTATGCCAGCGATGATGTGCAGCTGAAGCTTGAGGAGCTGGCCAAGTCCAGAGAAGAGCTGGAGCAGTAAGTGATACCCATCTTCATCTACTACTTCTACATATTTGATCATGATTGGCATGGACACTCCTCTCTTTCTGCACCATGGGAAGTCCTGTCTTTCCACAGGCTGAGTAGTCCTGTCTTTCTTCACTCTGGGCAGTCCTGTCTTTCCACAGCCTGGACAGTTCTGTCTTTCTTCACTCTGGACAGTCCTGTCTTTCTTCACTCTGGGCAGTCCTGTCTTTCCACAGGCTGGACAGTTCTGTCTTTCTTCACTCTGGGCACTCCTGTCTTTCTTCACTCTGGGCAGTCCTGTCTTTCTACAGCCTGGACAGTTCTGTCTTTCTTCACTCTGGGCAGTCCTGTCTTTCTACAGCCTGGACAGTTCTGTCTTTCTTCACTCTGGGCAGTCCTGTCTTTCTTTACTCTGGGCAGTCCTGTCTTTCTTCACTCTGGGCAGTCCTGTCTTTCTACAGCCTGGACAGTCCTGTCTTTCTTCACTCTGGGCAGTCCTGTCTTTCTTCACTCTGGGCAGTCCTGTCTTTCTTCACTCTGGGCAGACCTGTCTTTCTACAGCCTGGACAGTTCTGTCTTTCTTCACTCTGGGCAGTCCTGTCTTTCTTCACTCTGGGCAGTCCTGTCTTTCTTCACTCTGGGCAGTCCTGTCTTTCTTCACTCTGGGCAGTCCTGTCTTTCTTCACTCTGGGCAGTCCTGTCTTTCTACAGCCTGGACAGTTCTGTCTTTCTTCACTCTGGGCAGTCCTGTCTTTCTACAGCCTGGACAGTTCTGTCTTTCTTCACTCTGGGCAGTCCTGTCTTTCTTCACTCTGGGCAGTCCTGTCTTTCTACAGCCTGGACAGTCCTGTCTTTCTTCACTCTGGGCAGTCCTGTCTTTCTACAGCCTGGACAGTCCTGTCTTTCTTCACTCTGGGCAGTCCTGTCTTTCCACAGCCTGGACAGTCCTGTCTTTCTTCACTCTGGGCAGTCCTGTCTTTCTTCACTCTGGGCAGTCCTGTCTTTCCACAGCCTGGACAGTTCTGTCGTTCTTCACTCTGGGCAGTCCTGTCTTTCTTCACTCTGGGCAGTCCTGTCTTTCCACAGCCTGGACAGTTCTGTCTTTCTTCACTCTGGGCAGTCCTGTCTTTCTTCACTCTGGGCAGTCCTGTCTTTCCACAGCCTGGACAGTTCTGTCTTTCTTCACTCTGGGCAGTCCTGTCTTTCTTCACTCTGGGCAGTCCTGTCTTTCCACAGCCTGGACAGTTCTGTCTTTCTTCACTCTGGGCAGTCCTGTCTTTCTTCACTCTGGGCAGTCCTGTCTTTCCACAGCCTGGACAGTTCTGTCTTTCTTCAGTCCTGGCAGTCCTGACTTTCTTCACTCTGGGCAGTCCTGTCTTTCCACAGCCTGGAAAATCCTGTTTTCCCCATACCCTGGGAGGTCCTGTCTTTCCACAGCCTGGACACTCCTGTTTTCCCACAATCTAGACCAGTGGTTCTCAACCTTTTTTGGCCCATGCCTCCCTTCACCATATGGTGAGAATGTCATTCCTCCCCTTTCGTATATCCTCCATATAAATTCCCCCTTCCTCCACCCTGCCCCTACATAGTATACGTAAAAATGGAAGCTAACTTTAATAACACATACTAGAACAAGTTTAGACATCTACATAAAACGTGATTTGTGGGTCTACTTACGTTATAAGATGAATATCAGAAGGGCGAGGAGTACAGAACCGTAAGGTATGGAGGGAAAAACAATATCAAGTAAACGGTTCTTGTATTAACGCGATCTTGAAATAATCTTCATTCCCCCCCCCTGGAAACCCTACAATTCCCCCCTAGGGGGGGAATTCCCCACCAGTTGAGAACCACTGATCTAGGACAGTTCTGTCTTTCTTCAAGCCGGGCTGTCCCGCCTTTCTTCAGTCTGGGCAGTTCTGTCTTTCCACAGCCTGAACAGTCCTAGTCCTTTGTTATCTAGTGCATTTAATTTAATTTCTTAATGCCAATTAATCTTCTGCAGGTTTATCAGTAAGGGGTTAAGGACGTTCGTACAAAACACAGCTGTGCGAGATTTGGCAGCAGATCGAGTCACGCTGGTTACTTACTGAGGGCCGGTTTTTCAGAAAGTTATGGCAAACTACTGAATGTACAACTTGCCAAGACATCAACAGCAGCTGAAAATGCTAATATTCACTGCAATGTCCTGTAAAGGATATGCAAAAAAAAAAAAAAAAGATTGATCAGTGACTCACTCTCTCTCAAGTCCTTTTCATTTCTCAAACACACACACACTCTCTCTCTTTCTCTCTCTCTCTCTCTCTCTCTCTCTCTCTCTCTCTCTCTCTCTCTCTCTCTCTCTCTCTCTCTCTCTCTCCCTCTCTCTCTCTCTCTCTCTCTCTCTCTCTCTCTCTCTCTCTCTCTCTCTCACCTCACTCACTCACTCACTCACTCACTCACCTGCTGGAACACCCTAACATACTTTGTATCACATTCATACACTTAACAATCACACACTCATACACTCCCTCTCAAATACATATGCTTTGTATCAAACTCTCTCTCTCTCTCTCTCTCTCTCTCTCTCTCTCTCTCTCTCTCTCTCTCTTCTCTCTCTCTCTCTCTCTCTCTCTCTCTCACACACACACACACACACTCACTCTGCAGTATCTCTTGGTTTCTCTCTCTCTCCTTCTCTCTCTCCTTCTCTCTCCTTCCCCTCTCTCTCTCTCTCTCTCTCTCTCTCTCTCTCTCTCTCTCTCTCTCTCTCTCTCTCTCTCTCTCTCTCTCTCTCTCTCTCTCTCTCTGTCGCACTTCAATTGTTAAAATACCTGTCACCCTATCATCAACATGCAGTTAGAATACCCTGTCAACACACACTTAGATTACCCTACACTTCTCACATGACTTTGCAAACACATCCATATCCCCAGAGCTTGGATTGCCCGTCGTATAAAACTGGACCAGTGCCTGGAGTTGCAGCTGTTTTACCGTGACTGTGAGCAGGCCGAGTCCTGGATGGCATCCCGAGAAGCTTTCCTGGCTGGGGATTCTGTCGATGGGGACAACGTGGAAACCCTGATCAAGAAACATGAAGACTTTGACCGGGCCATCAACTCTCAGGTTTGCATATTACTTGCTATATTGGCAGTCATTTCTTTTTACAATCATTATTTCTTAGTCATTACTTTTGTCAGTCATTTTCTTGACCCGGTCATCTTTTCAAAGCAGTCATGTCTTTTGCAGTCATTTTTTTTTTTGGACACCCATTACTTAGACAATTATCACTTTGTACTATTTTTATATTGCATGATCATTATTTTGTACTTTCATTACTTTTTACAATCATTGCCTTTAGCAGTCTTTTAGAGTCATTACTTTTTGACAACCATTACTTTTTACAATTTTTACTATTTATAATGATTACTTTGAACTATCATTACCTTTTACCATCATTGGTTTTTTACAATCATTACATTTGCCCCTTATTGAGGCATGAGTTGGAGGGAAACATTGAGTGGAAGCATGCTAAAAGCAAGCCAACATTACAATTCGGAGGAAAAAACCAAGAGATGAAAAGATGAAAGAGGTCTTATTTTCAGTGCTCTTTGAAGGGACAGGGCAGAGGCTGTTGGAGATCTACAACCAACCATCAATGTTGAGATGGAACTTGATAATGATGGAGAGTTGCCAGATTTGGGGTCGCTGAAGTATAGAAATCAAACCAAGTGGCTGAAGTTGTGTGACGAAGGACTGACGGGGCATTTACTAAAATTACATTGAGGTCAAAAATTACATTGAGGTACAAAAATTACATTGAGGTCAAAAATTACATGGAGGTACAAAAATTACATTGAGGTAAGCATGGCAGAATGAATAGAAACGCTTGTTCTTAAACATCTGGTGTGCTGATGCAGACGTAGAGGCTTCGACCCCTGCGCTGGGCAAGTTGGACTAAAATGATGATTTCTGAACCTTGACTTGGTGGACATAAATTACAAGTACCTCAGAAGTCAGAGTGGGTTCGCCTGATGACAAGGGACACTGGTAATAGGGAAAGCTAATTCACACAAAATCAGCCTAGCGCACTAGAAGTAGTAGTAGCACCTGTATGGACTTGTGTTCAAAGCGAGTGAATGAAAAAAAAAAACAATTACATTAAAGATGTCAAGGGGACGCAAGGGGTGTTTCCAAGGCACCAGACCAGCCAAGACCTATTGACGCGTCCTCGCCGAGCGTCCTGGGCAACAGGTCCCTTCGGGGTCCTGGCTGAAGTCAGAAGATCGTTGATTCCTCCGAAGTCTGCGAGTGTCTGCCTGTATGGCGAGGAACCACCAGTCTGCACACCAATAAATCAGAAATGGGACAACGGATACTCACGCAAACCTCAGGTCCTGTATGACATCACACTGATGTTGGACAACAGGATGTCTTCATCCGACATACAGGACTTCATGCTGGAGTTCACAGCCAGCGAACACAAGCCAGCAAGCAAGATGTTACGGATGTGAAAATACATGAACTGACAAAGATAAATGTTTCCAGCGGGCTGCTATGAGAGCAGCCTTCTGTACAGGGCTGCTGTATGATTAATGTGATGTTGATGATTTACTGAAAAAGTTCATTATTTATACCAAAAAGAAATAACGCACTGCAAAACAGTGCAAACTAACCCTATCCAGTAAAGAGTTCTATTGAGTAAAAAATGTGTGCTTTCTCTTCTCCCCTTCCCCCCTCCCTCCCTCCATCTCTCTCTTCCTCTCCCACCCTTCCTCTCTCCCTCCATTCCTCTCTCTGTCACTGTCTCTCCCCTCCCTCCCCCTCTCCCTTCCTCCCTCTTCCTCTCTCTCCCAGCCTCCTTCTCTCTCCCTCCCTGTCTTCCCTCTCGTATTAATCATGAGCGGTTATCTCACAATCACCAGAATCTTGGATCAGGTCTGCATTTTCATCCCAATTATGTCCTGTGGTCTAGCCATCCAGATATTTATCTCTTTGCTTTTCCAATTCTCTTATGCCATCAATTTTGCCAGTTGTCACTAAGTTTTCAAGTATATTTCTCCTCATAACTTTCCCCCAACATCTGGATCTGATCGTTATAGTCTTTATTTGTTTCTTCAAGGATTTTTCATTTATTTTTCTAGCTGCTTAAGGTATTCATTACATTTTACTAAGAACCCACATTTCCACTGCCACTAGATGTTTCACAGCTTATTTACTCTGTCCATATTTCACATCTATACAATAGTATAGGTTCTACATAACATTTCCACGCTCTTTTCCTCACAGCTGTTGATATCTTTCTATTGCTATCTCTACAGGAGGAGAAAATTAATGCTCTGCAGAACTTTGCTGATCAGCTGATCCAGTCCAGCAACTACGATGGACCAGCCGTGTCAGACAAGAGGGATCAGGTGCTGGACAGGTAATGTTTGCTGTTTGCCACATACTCATAAGAGACCTACAGATGTTTTCATCTTTGATTTAGGAATGTTAGCGTGGTTCTTAAGGGAAAATATATCCCTTGAGATACATCCAATCCCTCGGTTGGAGTCTGTTAGCAATGCAATGTCTAATCTTATTGTCGAGGGTTGGGTTTCTTTGTATTTGAGGAACTTCCCAATATCAGGGGTTGGGTTTCTCTGTATTTGAGGAACATCCCAATGTCAGGGGTTGGTCTTCTCTGTATTTGAGGGACATCTCGATTTCAAGAGTTTGGTTTCTTGATATCTGAGGTGATCTCTCAGTGTCAGGGTTGGGTTTCTTGGTATCTAATGTGACATCTTAAAATCAGGGGTTGGGTTTCTCTGTATTAGAGGGACATCTCAATGTCAGGGGTTGGGTTTTTTGGTATTTGAGGAACCTCTCAATGTCAGTGGCCCTGTTTAGCTTCTATTTAGTTCTGATGATTAGAATTTGGAGGTCTAGTTCTCCAAACTGTATCTGGCTCTTTTGGCTCAGAGTTAATGTACATGCCGGGATTCTCCTTGTGTGATCTGTTACAAGAGCCTGGAGCACTTATCCATGAGTAGTGAAAATTAATCTTTACAAACCACGCCCAACCTTACAATTGTCATATGGCAATTTATATTCACAGATGGTCCAAGCTGAAGGATGCCCTGATTGACAACCGCTCCAAGCTGGGAGAGGCTCAAACCCTGCAGCAGTTTTCACGTGATGCTGACGAGATGGAGACCTGGCTGCAGGAGAAGCTGCAGATAGCTATGGATGAGTCCTACAAGGATCCTTCCAACATCCAGAGCAAACATCAGAAGCACCAGGCTTTTGAAGCTGAGCTGGCCGCAAATGCTGACCGTCTGCAGTCTCTGCTGGGCACAGGACAGAGTAAGGGGTTTTCACTGATGTTCCTCCTTGATCATGATACCAAACTGTCTACCATCTTGTCTCTTGGTCTGTCATTTGGTGAAATCTGACAAGATTCTATTTATGTATCAGTCTTTCTGTCTGTCTGCTTGCCTGTATAGCTACCTAGCTATTTATCTACCTACCTACCTATCACCTTCCAACCAATCCATCCTCCCACTCACATTTATCCATCCATCAATCTACACACATGCACACACATAAGCAAACACACACAGACACACACACATTACTTATATAACAACTGAGCAGGTTCATTGCCAAACAAAAAATAGGTTAGGACCAAACAGAAATGGATGTAGGAAAATGGGAATTATGGGTGTGTCACAGTTATGACTTAAAAGTTGTTAATATGGTAGCAGACATGTTGTAATCCATGCACTTTAGAATTGATCATTGACCTAAAACTTCCCCCAAAAAGTCATGGTGATTTATGACCTCATTTTCAGACCTGATTGATCAGCATCAGTGTGCTGGGTCCGAGGATGCAGTGCAGAACCGAATCGAGAGCCTCCTTGGCCAGTGGGAGGATCTGGTCAGCAAATCTGCAGACAAGAGTGAGAAACTGAAGGAGGCCAGCAGACAGCAGACGTACAATGCCGGGGTCAAGGATATTGACTTCTGGCTTGGAGAGGTTAGTTGATTGTTTTATTTAAAACACAATTTTTTAACTCGAGCGTTGTCCATTCACATGCTGATACATCTAGTATACTAGCCTGATTTGTGCATGTGGATTAGTTTTCCCTATTACCAGCATCCCTCACCATCAGGCGAACTTACTTCGACTTCTGAGGTCCTTGTAATTGGCATCCCCAAGTCAAGGATGTGCCAAACAAGTGATGCAAAGTCGTCGTGAAATTCTCAGTGAAGAACATTGGCCTTGACCTTGAAGTCTGTGAGAGCATTTCCAATGATTACTCAACCTGGTTGCTGTCTCCGTGGTGAAGGGGTTACGGACACTGTTCGTGGCAGCAGACTGCCTTACATTAGCTTTTTACTAAATGGTATGGGCGCCAGTCGTTCAGTAAACAATGGCAAACTACTGAACGTAAACTTGCCAAGAGATCACAAACAGCAAATAAATGCTGGGGTTGGCTGCGACAAACTATAAAGGATATGCAACTAACTCAACTTGGTGCTGTAAAATTTCTTTATAACTTTAAAACTTTATAACTTTATAACCATTTATAATTAAGGAAGCTAGAGATATCAGCATGGCCTAATGGATAAGAGCACTCATTCTTAAACATCCAGTGTGCTAATGGGTTCAACCTCTAGACTGGTCAGTTGGACTAAAATGTTGACTTCTCATCCATGACTTGGGGACATAAATTACAAGTACCTCTGAAGTTGGAGTGGAACCACCTTACGGCAAAGGATACTGGTAATATGGAAAGCTAATCCACACGCAAAATTCAATTCAGTGCTACTATAAGTAGTGTGAATGGACTACGCTTGTGTTCAAAGCAAGCGAGGCCCCCCCCCCCCCCCCCCCCCCCCAAAAAAAAAAGCTAGACAGAAGTGTAACCATACAAAAATCACAAGTCTAGTTACCTCCGTCTAATCGGCTGTCAGCATTCCACTACTTTTGATCAATGTGTATCGTCATCGTCATACTCCTGGACAGATCCATCGGTGCTTCGATCTACACTCTGGCATTGTATATCGACTGATTGCATCAATTCTAGGTTTAGTTAATCACATGCCTTCTGCTCTTGACAAAATATTCATGCCCCTGGCAACTTCCTCCCATCTCCCTCATTCTGGACAAGGAAGCAGACTCCCAAGTGTCCTTAAAGTCCTCTGTTCATCCTGCGTCTCTTGTGGCATTGATGACACCCTCTACCCTCATTGTAGAGATGTTTCCACGTTTAGATTAGTTTCATCAGCCCAGTGTGAACACACTGCAAATATGGTTCTCTTTATCAGTGATGAACAAACAATATATTCTTGGCTGTACCTATACTTTCTCCTTCCATCTTGTCCCTCCTGTCTCTTTGATGTGAATCTTGCCTGTCGCTCTCTCCCTCTCACTTCCATCCTCCTCTCTCTCCTTCATCCTTTCTCTTCAACCTTTCTCTCTGTCACTCTTCTACAATTCTAGGAGACTTGAAGATCTGAAGTGTGCATTTTATTTATGAAATATTAATTGGGGAACAGCCTGAGGCCACTAAGACAATTCATAAAAGATGTCTACTTGGTCATATGTCGAAGTACACTTGTTCCTACAGCAAGACGCTGTTGTCATTGGAGGTGACAGGTTTGAATCCCAGTCAGTAACTAAAGCTTTCAATTTTTATGTTGTCTAGCCAGTGTTATGGTGAAGGGGTTATGAGTTTCATTTGTAATTCTGCATGCCGGATTCAAAACACAGCTGCGGGCCTTTTGGAAGCAGACCGATTTGCGTTGGTTTCCATACAATGGTATGAGTGCTGGTCGTTCAGAAAGTAATAGCAAACTACAAAACGTAAACTTGCAGAGACATAACAACCCAAAAATGCTGGGGTTAACTGTGATGTCCTGTAAAGGCTATGCAACTAACTTAATTAGTGCACTCTCTAATTCTTCTACTTGTATGAACACCGAACAATACATGTATGTTTATTTATGAACATTCTATTTATGGCCATGCCAGATTAGATAAAAAGCTAAGTTTATTAGAACAGAAGAAGAAGAATACATCAACTTACACACAATTTCAAAAGCATCAGCGATGGAGTTAACTTTATGCTCAAATCACAGCCTCCTTCTGTCTTGTTTTGTTCAGGTGGAGCAGATGTTAGCCTCTGAGGACTACGGCAAGGACTTAGCATCCGTCCAGAACCTGGTCAAGAAGCATCAACTGATGGAGGCTGACATCGCAGCCCATGAGGTCAGTATAATTAGCATTTTTTCAATGAGGGTAATCTGGCCAACAAATGCCTGAAGAAGTTGAATGTGTTGGCCGAAAGGTTCAAATATCACAGCTCTGCTGTAAACAGGCACAATGCAGTTACGTCTAAAACGACATTCTGGACGAACGCAGAAGAATAAGATCAGCATTTTTTGGGGTCAGCTTTTTCGTTCCTGCGAGCTATGGAAACTTGGTGACTAGCCCAGTGGTCTTGGGTTCAGAACTCCATCAAAGTGAGGATGTCACAAAAATTGACCTGGGCTCCTAGATTGACCCTAAAATGGTGCAAGGAGTAAAGGTGGATAGTATGCTATTGATCCCATCGCCTTCGAAAACAGATTGGTCGACAGAATTATGGACTGGCACCCTATGCCTTAGTCCACGAAAACTGTGTCCTGAACGTTCTAGTCTACCCTGGGATGTAGCAGAACCATAAACCGCAGTCAATGTAAATAGTCTCCTGAACGTACTAGTCTACCCTGGGATGTAGCAGCACCATATGCCTCAGTCTGTGTAAGCAGTGTCCTGAACGTACTAGTTTACCCTGGTATGAGAAAGGTAGAAAGGAGTGGGAGATCTTGTAAATAATGCTGGTTTCCAGAGAGATGAGAAAGAGGTAGATAGAGATTAGAGAGAGAGAGAGAGATCAGACATTTGGAAAGAGAGAGAGACAGGGGTAGGAAAAGGGGGCAACGAGAAAAAGAGAGAAGAGTAAATAATTTTCAGTTTGAGCTGAGTTGTTGAGTTGAGTTGAGTTAAGAACCGACATCATTGCACTCAGGACATTCTCATATGTACTCAGTCCCCCTGTTCAACAGCCAACGAAGAGTCACACTGATAATCAGTTTACTTCCATCAAGGACACTTTCTACTGTAGTTTTGTGATTTTGTTTCCAGAGTGAATATCCTTTCTGTACACAAGTTGTCACTTTATTCAGATTATCAAAATTCTTCATATACCAATTTTCAGAATTTATTGTTGTTTATCATTAATCACTACTGGCCATTTTCTCTGCCACTCTTGCCAACCCATCCAGTGTTTTCTGTCTCTGCCATCGCCTGTCTCTGACACCTTCAATTTTCCCAGTTGTCACATGTTCTCGAACCCCTCTCTCCTAGTAATGTGATCAGGAAACAACGATGAAAGCTGTCTAAAAGCAAGAGGATTAACTTAATTCCACTAGGTTCTATCCCACATGGCTCATTCTCTTTTTTACAGAGCGACCTTCCTAAAGCATCACACAAAGCACAAACTCTGTAGCTCAAACGATGACCCCCTCTTGTATTTGCTCATCCCTTTTACTTGCCTGTTTTCTGCCTCTTTTTTTCCCTCATCCCTTTCACCTGTTTGTTTTCTGCCTCTTGTTTTCCCTCATCCTTTTCACTTTCCTATTTTTCATCTCTCTTGTTTTTCCCTCATCCTTTTCACTTTTTTATGTCTTCTGTTTTCCCTCATCTCTTTCACTTATCTCCGAAAAATCGCACTCGTAATCTGAATGACAGAATCTGAAACTGAATCCACACCTTTTGGAGCACAAGGTAGACGGCTTGGCTACTTGACCACGGAGACTCCCATGGTTGCATTGTTAACGATTGTCCTGTCATTATGTGAGCATGTCCTGTTCTTGCACAAATGAATATTATTTACGTTTATGCTGACCAGGATCGTATAAAAGACCTGAATGAGCAAGCTGACCAGTTTGTGGAAGCAGGAGTATGGGACTCTGAGAGCATCGTGTCTCGCAAGAAGACCATCAACGAAAGATATGAGAAGTCAGTTTTTGTGTTTCATACTTCTCCTGATGCTTGAAATTTGAATGTATTTGACTGTTCTCTTGGTACTTTTCTCTCTGTATGCCACTTAGTTTCCTCTTATTCTCTTTTTTGGCCTATTCCTCTTCTGCACTCTCTTCTCTGTTTTACCATATCTCTTTCACTGGTCTCAGTTCTCTCTCCTCATCTCTTTCACTTGTCTCTCATCTCTTTCACTTGTCTCTCTTACCTCTCTTAATTTCACTTATCCTTATCATGTGAGACTCTTCTCTCTCTTGTTTTTTCACCACATCCCTGTCACTAATCCCTCATCCCTTTCACATGCCTCTCTTCCGTCTCTCATTTTTTTCCATCCCTTTTATGTGACTCTCTTATTTTCTCTTTTTTTTCTCTTATGATCTTTTTCAATTAGTTAATCTGCATGTTTTGCTTGTTAAAAAAGTAAGTACCGTTTTCTACCCCTTAAAGCATATTGAGTATTTGATGCCAACCCCTTATTTTTATATACCGTTATTTTTAAACCAAGATTGAGGGGAAAGCAACAAGGGGAAGGTTGATAGATACATATCTGAATAGCTTGACCACATGGCATAATTGGGACAAGCAACACAGAGCTGATCCTGGTGACCGTGAGAGATGACAAAATATGACCGCCCATGATTATCATCATGGCACATGATGATGATGATGATTTCTAAACTACTGTGATGTTTGAGGTGGTTTTCTTCAAGGTTCAGCTCTTGTTGAGTATCATACATTTTTGTTCTTTTTGATTCATGGTATTTTAAGAATTTTTCTGTAACATGTCAGTTTCTTCTTCGTTTGTTCGCTTTGAACTCGAGCGTAGTCCATACACGTGATACTACTACATGCAATTGCTGCTGCTAGTGCTCCTGTGTGTTGCTGGGGCCCATAAGGGAAGCAAAGAATAGCAAGACTGCAGCCTACCACGCATGTCGTAAGAGGCGACTAAGGAGACTTGATGGTTCTGTCGCCCTGCTACTGAGTGCGTGCGTGGCGCGACACTGTGAGCTGTGAGTTTCATGTGAAGTGCTTTTGAATATGCCCAAGTTTGTTTTTTTTGGAACGTGACTGCATGTTCGGAGCGATGGCAGGTGGCTATGTCCCAGAGTTGAATGGTTTTTGCCTTATGCAGAAATGCGTGGCTGCTGGGCTTCTGGTTGACTGCCACTGCCGTCGGTGATGAAATGCATTTTCGTGGACTGTGTGGGTGAACATCTAGGAAACATCCAGATAGGAAAATGACTGTCGATTCCATCAGAGATGAATTGGGTGTTTCGTGGGGAACTGGTGTGTTGACATTCTGGCGGCGACATTATGCACAGTGTATCTGTGCGGGCTGTTGTTTGTCGAGACTCCTGTCTTTTCCACTTTTGACATTGGGCTGTGGGGAGCCTTTTGTGTGATATTCACTGGCACAGGAAGGGAGCATAATGGGGACGACCCGTTGCTGTGAAGTTGGAACTGCGACTAACTAACTAACTAACCAACCAACCAACCAACCAACCAACCAACCAACCAACCAACCAACCAACCAACCAACCAACCAGCTGCTGCTAGTGAGTGCATTGAGCTGATGTTTGCCTGTGGATTTGCTTTCCTTATTACCAGTGTCCCTCGCCATCCTGTGAACCCACTCCGACTTTACATCCCCAAGTCAAGGACGAGAAGTCAACATTTTAGTCCAACTGAACGGTGTATGGGTTGAACCCGCTACCCCACCATCAGTGCACCGGGAGTTCAAGAGCAAGTGCTATTATCCTCTTGGGCATGCTGACCTTGACATTTAAGTTCAGAAGCTTTGATTTGTCTTCCTGTTTGTGAAATGGTGATTATAATTATCATGTTTTATTTCAGTAGTCACTGGATATTGTGATTAATTGACGTATTGTTCTGTCCAGGATCAAGGAATTTGCCGTTCATCGCCGCAACCGCCTGAACGAGGCCAACACCATGCACCAGTTTCTCAGGGACATTGATGATGAGGAGGCTTGGATCAAGTAAGTGTTTTGTTCTCTGTGGTGTTGGATGTTTAACCGCATGCAGAGACTCTTGCGGTGGAGTCACAGCTATGAGGCTACAGTGTTGGGACCAGGAGAAGTATACTTGCTATGACTATAAAGCAGTTCTTCATGGCGCTGCCTATCTATAAACTGGGTTGCCTGGTTTACATTCCAAGGAACAAATAAGTGTTCTGTTCTCTGTTGTGTTCGATGATTAAACAAACGCGGAGGCTGCTGTGTTGAGGCTGCTGTGTTGAGGCTGCTACGGTGGGGTCGCAGTCTAGGGACCACATGGGGGGGGGGGGGGGGGGGGCTGATCACAAGGCTGGGACAAGTAGACTTGCTTAGGAGACAAGAGGAGAGTGGGACTCAAGAGCATCATGTCTCACAAGAAGACGATGAATGAAAGATATGAGATGTCAGTTTTTTTAAAAACAAGTGTTTCATGCTTCTCCTGTTTTAAACTCGAATGTATTTTATCATTTCTCTTGGTACATTTCCATTGGCACATCTCTCTTGCTACATTTCTCTTGGTACATTTCCCTTGGCACATTTCCCTTGGCACATTTCTCTTGGCACATTTCCCTTGATACATTTCCCTTGGTACATTTCCCTTGGTACATTTCACTTGGTACATTTCCCTTGGTACATTTCCCTTGGTACAGTGATGTTAACCGCACTGGTCCCAAGGCTAGAGAAAGTACATTTGCTATGACTATAAAGCAAGTCTACATGGCACAGCCTATCCATAAACTGGGTCGCCAGCTTGGCTTATATTGCAAGGATGGGCGTGCTTCTACACAGGCATGCAGCTCTAGCATTGCTCTTGTGTGGGACAGGGAGAAGGGAAGGGAAGTAGTGCAACACATTCCCCATGGTGATGGTATTTTAACATTGGAGCAGAAGGAACATCTCTACACCAACCTCACTCCACTGAGTTGAGTCCAGAACCGACATCACAGCACTCTGGACATTTCCATACGTGATCCATCCTCATCTGCAACAGCCAATGAAGAGTTTCCAATACTAATGGTGCCTGTGTAGTCTGATTATGTGTCCGTTTGGCCTTTCCTCGGAGTCCTGAGTATCGACTAGAACCTCCTATCACTCCCTGCAGCACCATTCTCTCCAGGCCATGATGATCTGTCTGTTCTTCTGCACTATACACACAGTCCAAAGGCTCCCAACTATATCTGCCTTATCATGCCCCCATACCCCACAAAGGTGTGCAAACCCAACCAATCTGTCCGTCTACTCGTTTCCTACCACATCAACATGTCTCACTCCACTAAGATGTGATCCCTATTTAGGGCTTCGACGACCTGAAAACCATATCCTCAGACTTGAGTATTTGTCTTCTAGGTGATTCACAGCCAACGAGGCAACCAAGAGGATAAATACACATTCAAAGTGGCCACTGTGAAAACCGGAATTCTTTAATATGCACTGACCAAACGTAAAAAGTTAGAGAAGATATTACGCAATTTACACGACCTACTTCTCCTCACCCACTTACTTTTCCTCCTCGTCATCTTCTTCATCTTCTGTTTTTTTCTGTTATGCTTCTTCGCTTTCTGCTCCTCCTCCTCCCTCTTCTTCTCCTCCTTCTTCATCATAAATATCATCATCTTGTGACTGCATCTTTAACGGTTACACTGTCAGAAGAGTTCTCATAAGGAACCTGACCCTATTTTGATGCCAGTAGTCAGATTTCATTCTATACAATGTCCATAACCACTTTATTTTGTGTCTCTTAATTCATTCAATTCATGATTTTATGTCTTTCATATTTATCATGTTGTTTCATGTTCTGTCTCTTCTAGTGTATTGTTATATATGAACCGAACGACTGAAGTGTGTTTGTAACAAAATTCAAACATGTGTTTTCAGGGAAAAGAAGCTTCTGGTTGGATCGGAAGATTATGGCCGTGATCTGACCGGGGTACAGAACCTGAAGAAGAAGCACAAGAGGCTGGAGGCTGAGCTGGAGAACCATGAACCGGCTATACAGGTGGGGGTGTGGCCTGGGTCTGATCAGTGTTTGATATTTTGTTATCACATGTCTGGGAGGGAGGGAGAGTGAGAAAGGGAGGGGGGAGGGAGAGAGAGAGAGTGGGCAGGGAGAGTGTGAGAGAGGGGGAGGAAGGAAGGTGGAGATGTGGTCTGGGTTTGATCAGTGTTTGATATTTTGTTTTCACATGTCTGGGAGGGAGGGGGGAGGGAGAGAGAGAGAGAGGGAGGGAAAGTGTGTGAGAGAGAGGGCGAGGGTGAGTGAGAGAGAGTGGGGGAGGGAGAGAGAGAGGGGGAGGAAGGAAGGTGGAGATGTGGTCTGGGTTTGATCAGTGTTTGATATATTTTTTATCACATCTGGGAGGGAGGGAGAGTGAGAGAGAGGGGGAGGAAGGAAGGTGGGGATGTGGTCTGGGTTTGATATTTTGTTATCACATGTCTGGGAGGGAGGGAGGAAGGAAGACAGAGTGACATGGAAGAAAGCATAGAAACAGAAAGAAACGGAGACAGAGGAGGAGGACAGTAGATAGAGAGAGGGAGAAAGAGATGTAGATAGAGAGGGTGAAGATAATGAAAGGAAGGAAAGTAGGCAGTGGGAAGAAGACAGAAAAAGAGGAAGGATGAAGGGAAGGAAACAGAAAGAGAGCATAAGAAGAATGTAAAAGAAAGAGTGAAGGTAATGGAGAGAGAAGGAAGAAGATAGAAAAAGAGGAAGGATGAGTGGAGGGAAACAGAAAGAGAGAGAGGGAGGGAGAAAGAAAGAGAGTGATGGAGAGAGAAGGGGGGAGGAAGTAGAAGGGTAGGGAAGGAGGTGAAGATAGATTGCTTGAGTGATTGTTTTTTTTTGTTTTTTTTTATAGATTAGCTATTTGAATTATTTATATTTCTTTGTCTGAAACTTTGTCAATAATTTTCTGTCTGTAACCGTATCTGTGGTCAGTGGGATTTTACAGTGGATGAGTCTTCACCGCTCTTTATCATCCTTCACCGCTCTTTATCATCCTTCACCACTCTTTATGATCCTTCACTGCTCTTTATGATCCTTCATTGCTCTTTATCATCCTTCAGCGCTCTTTATCATCCTTCAGCTCTATTTAGCATCCTTCAGCGCTCTTTAGCATCCTTCAGTGCTCTTTATCATCCTTCAGCAATCTTTATCATCCTTCAGCGATCTTTATCATCCTTCATTGCTGTTTATTGTCCTTCACCACTCTTTATCATCCTTCACCACTCTATATCCTTCACTACTCTTTATCATCCTTCAGCGCTCATTATCGTCCTTCACCACTCTATCATCCTTCACCGCTCTTTATCATCCTTCACTGCTGTTTATCATTCTTCACTGCTCTTTATTGTCTTTCATCACTCTTTATCATTCTTCACTGCTCTTTATCATCCTTCATCACTCTTTATCATCCTTCATCACTCTTTATCATCCATCACCGCTCTTTATCATCCATCACCGCTCTTTATCATCCATCACCACTCTTTATCATCCATCACCGCTCTTTATCATCCTTCTGCTCTTTATCATTAGCAGTACATTAAGTGTGATGATCCCATATCCTGTCTATTCCGTAATGCTGGAAACGTTGCCAACAAGATTTCATTTGATCTCTCCCCCAAACCCTCCTGCAGGCTGTTCAAGAGACGGGCCAGAAACTGATGAATGAGTCTGACATCGGAGCTAGTGACATTCAGAGCAGACTGGATCAGTTGGCGTCCAGCTGGGAGGAGCTGAAACAGATGACAGGCAGCAGGTATGTGCCACGGCGGTGTCTGTGTGGCCTACTCTAGGAAAGCATTACTTGCTAATGATGGAGAAGAAATTGGCTTGATCAGAACTGTATGTGTTTGTTTATGCTAAATGTATGACTGCAAAGTTTTTGTTGCCATTGCATCGTGGTGTATTAGAGGTGCGACAAGGAAATAAAGAAAGATCGGACTAATGTGAGAAGGAAAGAAGGATGATAGAGCACGGTACTTAGGATATTCCCACTAATGCTCAGTCCGCTTCTGTAGTAGCCAGTCAATTGTTCCCAGGCTGATAGCACCAGGACAGTTTGATTCAAAGTCTGCTCACATTGTCCCCTCTGCATTGACTGTTGTCCATTTGTAACACACAAGAGGTGAAACAGATTTGACTTTAAAAAGAAACACATTGTAACAATCATTGTTACTTTTAAATAAAATATCGGGGATAATTAATATTTTTTCTGTCATCCCCTCCTTATTGGAACACAACATTTATATTTTCTTTGCCGTAATGGTACATTTATATTTTCTCTGTGTCATTGGCCATCTCTCAGAGACATTCATAGTTTCAGTTTCAATGGCTAATTCCCCCATGTTATTGGGTTTTTTGTATTTTCAGTTTCCATTGGCCATTTTCCCCATCTTATTTGAACGTCCTTATTTTCTTTTTTCTTTTTTTTCATTCGCCATTTCCCCCGACTTAATTGGAACAATAGTTACAGGAATAGCAATAGAAACTTGAAGGGTCCCCATGGCTGAGTGGTTAAGTCGCCAGCCTCTCTTCCCAAAGGTTGTAGGTTTGATTCTGGGCTCCGTCATTCAGTTCATAGGTGCATTTTTCCTCGACACTCCTGGGGATCGTCGCTGGAGCAATGGAGTGCATGCTTTGTGTGACACTTTTGGCAGGCTGTCCTGCAGAAAGAGGCCAGGCCAAATGGGATTAAAAACCGGTGCAGTAAAGTCGATCTTTTTGCCTTTAAAGCCAGTTAAACTTTTTAAACAACAGTAACAACAACTAAAGCTTATTAACAGCGCCACCAACAAAATCCTGTGTTGTGTAACTGATCTACCTACTATGTTCAGCCAACAAGATCCTGTTGTTTCTCTTCAGAGAAACCGCTTTACACATTCTGACAGGTACTGAGTTTATGTTACACTTTTAGGTAAATATGTACTAGATGTTATGGAGCCATGGTAGTATAGTGATTAGATGCTTACTTGCCAGCCAGGTGGTCAATGGTTCGATTGACATCGGGGCGGATTCAAATTGTCAGGATCAGCCAAGCCTAAAGGTATAACTGACTTATCTACTGTGTTCATTGCAGGGGTGACAAGCTGGATCAGAGCTATGCCTACCAGCAGTTCAGCGCTAATGTTGAGGAAGAAGAGTCGTGGATTACTGAGAAGCTGCATCTCCTCTCCACAGGCGATTTAGGAGACACAATGGCTGCAGTACAGGTAAGAGCGTTTTTATGTCTGTTAGTTTGAGCATAGAGGGTTAGTTCTCTTGCTGCTTAGAGAGTTCTCCTGCAGCCAAGAGAGTTCTCTTCTACTTAGAGTTTCCTTATTGTATAGACAGTTATATTATAGTTTACCAATTTCTCATATAGTTTTTAGAGTTCTCTTGTAGTTTAGGCAAATTCCCGTATAGTTTAGAGAGTTATTTTGTACTTAAGAGGGACTGCTAGTTTATTTCTTGTGACCTGAATTAATTTCATGCAGTCTGCCGAAAGTGAATAAATTAATGGCATATTTAATCAATTTTGTTACCTGTTATCACATAGGGCCTGCTGAAGAAACATGAGGCCTTTGAATCAGACCTGCAGGTTCACAAGGAGAGGTCCACCGAGATCAAGAATGACGGCCAGACACTTATTGAGAAAGTAAGTTATGTACATTCACTTTCATGTATGTTGGCATGGATATATGCCGACAGGTACTGGGTAAATGCTTTCAGGTAAATACAGACAGGTACTGGGTAAATGTTACGCTTTCAGGTAAATACAGACAGGTACTGGGTAAATGTTATGCTTTCAGGTAAATACAGATAAGTACTGGGTGTATGTTATGTTTTCAGGTAAATACAGATAGTGCTGAATAAATTATATGTTTTCAGGTAAATACAGACAGGTTCTGGGTAAAAGATATGCTTTCAGGTAAATACAGACAGGTACTGGGTAAATGTTATGCTTTCAGGTAAATACAGACAGGTACTGGGTAAATGTTATGCTTTCAGGTAAATACAGATAAGTACTGGGTGTATGTTATGTTTTCAGGTAAATACAGATAGTGCTGAATAAATGATATGTTTTCAGGTAAATACAGACAGGTACTGGGTAAAAGATATGCTTTCAGGTAAATACAGAAAGGTACTGGGTAAATGTCATACTTTCAGGTAAATACAGACAGGTACTGGGTAAATGTTATGCTTTTAGGTAAATTCTGACAGGTACTGAGTTTATGTTACACTGTCAGGTACGAGGGTAAGTTAATAAGTCAGTCACAAATGGCTGTAGAAAAATAACTACGCATGATAGCAACTTGAAACCAGTTTATTTTTATACATATATTGTCCCTCTATTTCTCAACATAATTTTCACCAACATTGATGCACTTATCCAATCGTTTTATCAGTCCTCCCAAACCGGCTGCATAGAACTGCTTTCTTTGTTTTCATTTACTGGCCATCCCACAGAACTTTGTGACTTACTTATTGACTCGCCCTCGTAGCTTTTTTCTACCCAGCTATGCACTGCTTTACGGGACAAACATTTGTCAGCATAAACACTGATAACCCACCTTGGTGGGAGACATTTCGCGAATGACGCCGAAGTTGAATGTGAAGTGAAAACGTCAGCCGCTCAGAAAGCAATGGCAAATTACTGAGCGTAATCTTGCCATGAAATCAACAATCAGCTGAAAGATGCTGATGTTGACAGCGATGTCCTGTAAAGGATATGCAAAACAAACAAACAAAAACAACAAAAAAGCTGGGTAAAAGCTGTCAGGTACTGGGTATATGTCAACTGGTACTGAGTAAATATTGTCATGTACTGGATATATGACAATGGATAAATGCTGACAAATACTGGGTAAATGATATAATAAGTTTGTTGCTTGTCTCTTACCTCTTATCTCTAAGTTTGTTACTTTAAGTTTGCAACCTGTAACTTTGTTACGTGTAAGTCTGTTGTTGTTTTTATGTTGCATATCCCTTACAGGACGTTGCAGTTGCAGTCAACACCAGTATTTTTCAACTGTTGTTGATGTACTAGGCAAGTTTTACGTTCAGTAGTTTGCCATTGCTTTCTGAATGACCGGCTCACGTACCCCTGTAAGTTACCAGCGCAGCGTGAACCGCTGACGATTCTCGCAGCTGCTGTTTTCCCCACGTGGGTATACGGGATTACGAAACAATGTCGTTAACCCCTTGGCCAGGGAGACCGGCCTATATGTACCTGTGTGTTACTTGTGTGAGTCTGTTACCTGTACATTTATTTGTAAGCCTGTTACCTGTATGTAAGTTTGTTACCTGTAAGTTTCTGACCTCTAAGTTTGTAATTTATAAGCATGTGTTGACACAACCACAGGGCAATCACAACAAGGACAGCATCAGTCAGCGGATCTCTGGCTTGGAGGAGCGGCTGAAGGAGCTGGATGCTGCAGCCGTCAAAAGGAAAGCCCATCTCAGTGACAACTCCGCCTTCTTGCAGTTCATGTGGAAGACTGATGTGGTGGACAGCTGGATTGGTGAGTTCGCTTGACCATTGAGGGTTGGTTGTTCTGTGTGGGTGGCTGCTGCTTTTACTCCTGAATGTGGGAATGTGTGGTGGAGTGACAACATGATTGCTTTCTTTATGGATCTCTGAAGTTTGAGTGAACATTGAGGATTGGTTGTACTGTGTGGGTGGCTGAATGTGGACATGTGTGGTAGAGTGATAACAATGTTTTCTTGATGGGTGTATGAAGTTTGAGTGAACATTGAGGGTTGTGGGGAGCCTTGGTTGTGTAGTGGCTTGTCTACTGGCCCGGCGGTAATGGGTTCAGTCTGCATTGGGGTGGATTTCTTCTTTTCTTTTGTCCTTCATTGCTCTATGGTATTAAGCATCGCAGGCTTGTTTGATGATTGGTTTATGAATTAGGGTTGCTTGGTATGCTGAGATGTTGTGGGTTTTTAAGGTGTTGATGACTCTGTCGATCCATCATGTTCATGGTCTTCTCCTGCCTCTTGATGTTTCCATTTTTATGTTGTATGCTCTTGCCACTAGCAATATTAGGTTCTTTCTCACTAGGTGGCCGAACCAGTTATGTCTTTATCTATCAATTAATTTAACAACTGGTGTTGCTCCAATTGTTTTATTGATCTCATTTCTAATAGGGTCCTTTCTTTATTTGTTTTAGAGGAACGTGTCCATTTGTGATTTTCTTGTCCTTAATTTTCCTCCACTGCTCTTTTCCACAGCTGACAAGGAGACCCAAGTGAGGTCTGAGGATTATGGCAGAGACTTGTCCTCTGTGCAGACTTTCCTTACCAAGCAGGTAATTTTTATGTGTCCATTGTCATCCTAACATTACTAAAAAGATAATTGTCATCCTAATATTATCATAAAGATAATTGCCATCCTAACATTATCATAAAGATAATTGCCATGCAATGCCTACTATCTGCATTCTCCAATGCTTGTTCTGAATTTGGTTTAACAATTAGCAAAAAGAAGACACAGATTATGTCACAAGGTGCACATGGGGTACCATCAATCTTTATTGACGACGCTGAACTAGAGATAGTAGACCATTTTACATATCTAGGATCAGTGGTTAATAGCAAATTATCCCTAGATCAGGAAATCAACATCCGGATTGGTAAGGCAGCAACAACAATGAACAGGTTAAGAAAAAGAGTCTGGGAGAACAGGAAGCTTACTGCCAAAACAAAAGTCCTTGTCTATCAAGCCTGTGTCCTTAGTACTCTTCTCTATGGCAGTGAAACCTGGACAACTTATTCACACCAAGAGAACAATTTAAACAGCTTTCATATGCGGTGTTTGCGAAGAATTCTTGGTATTAAGTGGCAAGACAAAATCACAAATACTGAAGTATTGGAAAGATCAGGTTGTGTGACAGTTTATTCCATGCTCAGTCTTCGTAGACTTAGATGGATAGGACATCTTAGGAGGATGGATGATGGTAGAATACCAAAGGATATCTTTTTTGGTGAATTACAGATGGGTAAGAGATCTCAGGGTCGGCCTCTACTACGATACAAAGATGTGTGTAAGCGGGACATGATTGATACAGGCATTGATAATGCACATTGGGAGCAAGTCGCCGCTGAACGTGTTGCATGGAGGGCAAATATCAGAAATGGAATAAAGTCAAAGGAGAAAATTATTGCAGAAAAGTCACACACCAAGCGTTTGAGACGTAAGATGGTGCATGATGGTGGAAATGACCACGTGTTCAGATGCACCCACTGTGAACGGACATTTACAGCGCAAATTGGCCTTATCAGTCACACTCGCTACCGCCATAGTTAAAAGTTATTATGCCTTTTTAAAGCACAAACTATCGTCTGTCAAGACGGCAAGGTGCCAATGGCAATTGCCATCCTAACATTATCATAAGGATAATTGCCATCCTAACATTATCATAAGGATAATTGCCATCCTAACATTATCATAAAGATAATTGCCATCCTAACATCATAAAGATAATTGTCATCCTAACATTATCACAAAGATAATTGTCATCCTATTGTTTTCATAAAGATAATTGTCATCCTAACATTATCATAAAGATAATTGTCATCCTAACGTTATCATAAAGATAATTGTCATCCTAACATTATCACAAAGATAATTGTCATCCTATTGTTTTCATAAAGATAATTGTCATCCTAACGTTATCATAAAGATAATTGTCATCCTAACATTATCACAAAGATAATTGTCATCCTATTGTTTTCATAAAGATAATTGTCATCCTAACGTTATCATAAAGATAATTGTCATCCTAACGTTATCATAAAGATAATTGTCATCCTATTGTTTTCATAAAGATAATTGTCATCCTAACATTATCACAAAGATAATTGTCATCCTATTGTTTTCATAAAGATAATTGTCATCCTAACGTTATCATAAAGATAATTGTCATCCTAACATTATCACAAAGATAATTGTCATCCTAACGTTATCATAAAGATAATTGTCATCCTAACGTTATCATAAAGATAATTGTCATCCTATTGTTTTCATAAAGATAATTGTCATCCTAACGTTATCATAAAGATAATTGTCATCCTAACATTATCACAAAGATAATTGTCATCCTAACGTTATCATAAAGATAATTGTCATCCTATTGTTTTCATAAAGATAATTGTCATCCTAACATTATCACAAAGATAATTGTCATCCTAACGTTATCATAAAGATAATTGTCATCCTAACGTTATCATAAAGATAATTGTCATCCTAACGTTATCATAAAGATAATTGTCATCCTAACATTATCACAAAGATAATTGTCATCCTAACATTATCATAAAGATAATTGTCATCCTAACATTATCATAAAGATAATTGTCATCCTAACATTATCATAAAGATAATTGTCATCCTAACGTTATCATAAAGATAATTGTCATCCTAACATTATCATAAAGATAATTGTCATCCTAACGTTATCATAAAGATAATTGTCATCCTAACATTATCACAAAGATAATTGTCATCCTAACGTTATCATAAAGATAATTGTCATCCTAACATTATCACAAAGATAATTGTCATCCTAACGTTATCATAAAGATAATTGTCATCCTAACGTTTTCATAAAGATAATTGTCATCCTAACGTTTTCATAAAGATAATTGTCATCCTAACGTTATCATAAAGATAATTGTCATCCTAACGTTATCACAAAGATAATTGTCATCCTAACGTTATCATAAAGATAATTGTCATCCTAACATTATCACAAAGATAATTGTCATCCCAACGTTATCATAAAGATAATTGTCATCCTAACGTTATCATAAAGATAATTGTCATCCTAACGTTATCATAAAGATAATTGTCATCCTAACGTTATCATAAAGATAATTGTCATCCTAACATTATCACAAAGATAATTGTCATCCTAACGTTATCATAAAGATAATTGTCATCCTAACGTTATCATAAAGATAATTGTCATCCTAACATTATCTCAAAGATAATTGTCATCCTATTGTTTTCATAAAGATAATTGTCATCCTAACGTTATCATAAAGATAATTGTCATCCTAACGTTATCATAAAGATAATTGTCATCCTAACGTTATCATAAAGATAATTGTCATCCTAACGTTATCATAAAGATAATTGTCATCCTAACATTATCACAAAGATAATTGTCATCCTAACGTTATCATAAAGATAATTGTCATCCTAACGTTATCATAAAGATAATTGTCATCCTAACGTTATCATAAAGATAATTGTCATCCTAACATTATCACAAAGATAATTGTCATCCTAACGTTATCATAAAGATAATTGTCATCCTAACGTTATCATAAAGATAATTGTCATCCTAACGTTATCATAAAGATAATTGTCATCCTAACATTATCACAAAGATAATTGTCATCCTATTGTTTTCATAAAGATAATTGTCATCCTAACGTTATCATAAAGATAATTGTCATCCTAACGTTATCATAAAGATAATTGTCATCCTATTGTTTTCATAAAGATAATTGTCATCCTAACATTATCACAAAGATAATTGTCATCCTAACGTTATCATAAAGATAATTGTCATTCTAACGTTTTCATAAAGATAATTGTCATCCTAACGTTATCATAAAGATAATTGTCATCCTAACATTATCACAAAGATAATTGTCATCCTAACGTTATCATAAAGATAATTGTCATCCTAACATTATCACAAAGATAATTGTCATCCTAACGTTATCATAAAGATAATTGTCATCCTAACGTTATCATAAAGATAATTGTCATCCTAACGTTATCATAAAGATAATTGTCATCCTAACGTTATCATAAAGATAATTGTCATCCTAACATTATCACAAAGATAATTGTCATCCTAACGTTATCATAAAGATAATTGTCATCCTAACGTTATCATAAAGATAATTGTCATCCTAACATTATCACAAAGATAATTGTCATCCTATTGTTTTCATAAAGATAATTGTCATCCTAACGTTATCATAAAGATAATTGTCATCCTAACATTATCACAAAGATAATTGTCATCCTATTGTTTTCATAAAGATAATTGTCATCCTAACGTTATCATAAAGATAATTGTCATCCTAACGTTATCATAAAGATAATTGTCATCCTAACATTATCACAAAGATAATTGTCATCCTATTGTTTTCATAAAGATAATTGTCATCCTAACGTTATCATAAAGATAATTGTCATCCTAACATTATCACAAAGATAATTGTCATCCTAACGTCATCATAAAGATAATTGTCATCCTAACATTATCATAAAGATAATTGTCATCCTAACATTATCACAAAGATAATTGTCATCCTAACGTTATCATAAAGATAATTGTCATCCTAACGTTATCATAAAGATAATTGTCATCCTAACGTTATGATAAAGATAATTGTCATCCTAACGTTATCATAAAGATAATTGTCATCCTAACATTATCATAAAGATAATTGTCATCCTAACGTTATCATAAAGATAATTGTCATCCTAACGTTATCATAAAGATAATTGTCATCCTAACATTATCACAAAGATAATTGTCATCCTAACGTTATCATAAAGATAATTGTCATCCTAACGTTATCATAAAGATAATTGTCATCCTAACGTTATCATAAAGATAATTGTCATCCTAACGTTATCATAAAGATAATTGTCATCCTAACATTATCACAAAGATAATTGTCATCCTAACGTTATCATAAAGATAATTGTCATCCTAACGTTATCATAAAGATAATTGTCATCCTAACGTTATCATAAAGATAATTGTCATCCTAACATTATCACAAAGATAATTGTCATCCTAACGTTATCATAAAGATAATTGTCATCCTAACGTTATCATAAAGATAATTGTCATCCTAACGTTATCATAAAGATAATTGTCATCCTAACATTATCACAAAGATAATTGTCATCCTATTGTTTTCATAAAGATAATTGTCATCCTAACGTTATCATAAAGATAATTGTCATCCTAACATTATCACAAAGATAATTGTCATCCTATTGTTTTCATAAAGATAATTGTCATCCTAACGTTATCATAAAGATAATTGTCATCCTAACGATTTCATAAAGATAATTGTCATCCTAACGTTATCATAAAGATAATTGTCATCCTAACATTATCACAAAGATAATTGTCATCCTAACGTTATCATAAAGATAATTGTCATCCTAACATTATCACAAAGATAATTGTCATCCTAACGTTATCATAAAGATAATTGTCATCCTAACATTATCATAAAGATAATTGTCATCCTAACGTTATCATAAAGATAATTGTCATCCTAACGTTATCATAAAGATAATTGTCATCCTAACATTATCACAAAGATAATTGTCATCCTAACGTTATCATAAAGATAATTGTCATCCTAACGTTATCATAAAGATAATTGTCATCCTAACGTTATCATAAAGATAATTGTCATCCTAACGTTATCATAAAGATAATTGTCATCCTAACGTTATCATAAAGATAATTGTCATCCTAACATTATCATAAAGATAATTGTCATCCTAACGTTATCATAAAGATAATTGTCATCCTAACGTTATCATAAAGATAATTGTCATCCTAACATTATCACAAAGATAATTGTCATCCTAACGTTATCATAAAGATAATTGTCATCCTAACGTTATCATAAAGATAATTGTCATCCTAACATTATAGATAGAGATAGAGAGTCCAGGTTGTAAATGACCAAATGACAATATCACCTCTATAAACACGTACCATTTCAGGAAACATTCTCAGCTGGCCTTGCTGCATTTGAGAAGGAAGGCATTCAAACCATTACCACCCTGAAAGACCAGCTGGTAGCCAGCAGACACGAGCAGACCGCCACCATTGAAGCCCGATACAACGCAGTCATGTCACGCTGGCAGAAACTGCTGGCCGATGCCGAGGACCGCAAGCAGAAGCTGCTCCACCTGCAGGACAAGTACCGACAGATTGAGGATCTTTACTTGACCTTTGCCAAGAAGGCGTCTGCCTTCAACAGCTGGTTTGAGAATGCAGAAGAGGATCTGACAGATCCGGTGAGGTGCAACAGTATAGAGGAAATTAAGGTTGGTCAGGGTTTGTGTAACTTCTGTGTTATTTAGGCTTTTAGGGGAAAATCTGACAGATCCTGTGGGATAAAACAGTGTAGAGAAGGTTAAGGTTGGTCAGGGATTGTCGAAAAAGATGAAGATGATGAAGGCGATTCAGAGGCAGTGGCTGAAGGTAGCTGGTCGCAGTATGAATTTTTGTTCAGTATTTAAAGAGTTAAATTATTTTCTATTTTCTTTGTAAGAATTTGTAATTAGTTTCTTTGAAAGAGTTAAGAAATGTTTCCGTAAAGTCTTATAGCATGGATGTTTTGTTATAATGCATTGTGTCCCAGGCTCTGTTCAGCTTTGAATTCTGTTTCATTACCAGGCTTTGAGAGAGGCCCATGAGCAGTTCAAGGCTTCCTTGAGTGCAGCCAAGGCTGATTTCAAGGCACTGGAGTCTTTGGATGCCCAGATTAAGAGTTTCAAGGTGGGGCCGAACCCGTACACCTGGTTCACCATGGAAGCTTTAGAGGAAACTTGGAACAACCTACAGAAGATCATTCGGGTAAGTCAGAGATTGGGGTGTGGGGTCTAAACATTCATAAGGAATAAATAAACATAATGAGAATAAACCATCATTCGGGTAAGTCAGAGATTGGGATGTGGGGTCTAAACATTCATAAGGAAAAAAAAAAAACATAATGAGAATAAACCATCATTTGGGTAAGTCAGATTGGGGTGTGGGGTCTAAACATTCATAAGGAATAAATAAAGATGATAAAAATAAACCAAGCAAATGCTATACTGATCTGTCTTGGGGAAATCTGACCTCAACAGGTGGAATTGGACATCTGTTTAGGTAGCAGTGTAGACACAGATGAAGGAATCATTTGGACATCTGTTTAGGTTGCAGTGTAGACACACATGAAAAAATCGGACATCTGTTTAGCTAGCAGTGTAAACAGAGATGAAGGAATCGGACACCTGTTTAGGTATCACTGTAGAGATGAAGGAATCAATCTGACATCTGCTTAGGTAGCAGTGTAGACACAGATGAAGGAATCAATCGGACACCTGTTTGGGTAGCAGTGTAGACAGATGAAGGAATCAGACACCTGTTTGGGTAGCAGTGTAGGCAAAGATGAAGGAATCGGACACCTGTTTAGGTAGCAATGTAGACACAGATAAAGGAATAGATAGTTATACTAAAATAAGAATATGAAAGGCAGACTAAGAGGACTAAAATAGTTTGACACCAACATGGAGCTCATGGAGATGAACAGTACAAACATCAGTGAATGAAAACATGAGGAAAAGATGCGGACACTTTGTATACTTATATTTGTTAGTCATAAAGTAGTACATACAACAAATCTGTATAAGATGCGAACTGAAAACCAAATAATTATATTACTTATTGTAAATCCTGGACAATTAGTAAACCAGCGGAAATATCCCTGGAAGCCTTGGAAATGTGGTTTTATAGAAGAATGCTGAAAATTCATTGGGCAGTCAAAATTAGCAATCTGGGAATTTTGAGGGTGGCCAATTTGCAAAGACAACTTATCACAAACATCAGAAAGAGACAGTCGTCATCTTTGGCCACATTATGAGAAGACAAATGCTGGAACATGTTGTGACATCCAGAAAGATTTGTGTAAAGGGAGATACAGCAAGACAGTGGGAGAAAATTCTTGACAGTCTTATAACATGGCACAAAAGGGAGTCACACAGGAATTGATCTATGTCAAAGATGAGCACAATTTGTGGAGAAGCATAACACCCACGCCAGTCGGCAAGGCACTCGATAATAATATTAACATCACTCTGTATTTCTCAACATAACCTCCCTCGAACATTGATACATTTATCCCATAATTTTATCATTTTCCCCCCAAACCTGCTCTATAGAAGTCTGCTGCTTTAGCATTGTTGGCACCTCAAGGCTCAACTTCTTTGTTATCAGCAAATTGGTTATGTACTTACTTTTGCGGCAAACACTTCCCACACTACATTCATGAATGTCTTTGGCAGTAAGTGCAATGGCCCACGACAGCTCGCAGTTCTTTGATGCAGTCTTTGAGCATGGCTGACATTTCATACTCTGTGCATGAAACTTGGTCTGTTCATGAAACTCTATCTGTGCATGAAACTCTATCTGTGCATGAAACTCTATCTGTGCATGAAACTCGGTATGCACCTTCGCATACACGTGCAGCAGTTGTCGTCTGCCAGACATAGACATCAAATTAGATGGATATGCCACATAATGACACCTTTATAAACTTCCAAAAAGCACATCTCAACTGATTTATATCATTTTGTGACTTACTGACTTACCCTGACGCATATCTTAGTTTGGTTGTATGTTCTTATCAGTAGTTGTTCATGTTCATTCTTTTATGATGTCCAAACCACTTTATTTATTGTCTCTCTGTGAATTTAATGCATTAGTTAGTTGCATATCCTTTACAGGATCTCACAGTCAACCCCAGCATTTTGTTTGTTTATTTGTGATTTCTTGGCAAGTTTACGTTCAGTAATTTTCCATTGCTTTCTGAATAAATTATGTTATGCTTTTTATATGGTGTAAGTGTCGTTTTTCATTTCATATGTTATCTGTCTGTGCCAGGAACGAGACAGCGATCTGGACAAGGAAGAGCGTCGACAGGAGGAGAATGACGTACTGAGGAAGCAGTTTGCCCAGGCTGCCAATGCCTTCCACGCTTGGCTGACACAGACCAGGTAGGTTTGAAGGCTTTCATAACGCAGCTACTATGATTCCAAAGTAGAAAAAAATATTCACTGCAGCTGAAGAATTCATTGAATCAGAAAATGTATATCCGGTAGTAATTCTTACTGATGCACTATCAATTCTCCAAGCACTCAAATCCAGCAATAACCCAGAACTACAAGATCTACTGTCCTAAACATATGGATGATGTAGTACTGTTCTGCTGTATAACCCATCCCATTGCAGTATAGAAAAAGATTTAAGGATTGCCCACTTGGCCAAAGAAGACATTGGGACACATGCGGCTGGAAACTCGCTACACATTACTGAAAGAAAAATCATTTTAACTTGAGAAGTTTACAGTTACATAAACCTGAGGACTTTGCAATGACAAGCGTGAATAAGAAACAAAGTACATGTTTTCCAATTCTACTTCCACAGGTTTAATGTGGTTCAACCTATGTCATTTAACCATGTTTAACTGTGGTTTCTGATCACAGGTCTGCTGTGTCACCATGTTTGTATGTTTTCTGATCACAGGTCTGCAGTGTCACCATGTTTGTATGTTTTCTGATCACAGGTCTGCAGTGTCACCATGTTTGTATGTTTTCTGATCACAGGTCTGCTGTGTCACCATGTTTGTATGTTTTCTGATCACAGGTCTGCTTGTCACCATGTTTGTATGTTTTCTGATCACAGGTCTGCAGTGTCACCATGTTTGTATGTTTTCTGATCACAGGTCTGCTGTGTCACCATGTTTGTATGTTTTCTGATCACAGGTCTGCTGTGTCACCATGTTTGTATGTTTTCTGATCACAGGTCTGCTGTGTCACCATGTTTGTATGTTTTCTGATCACAGGTCTGCTGTGTCACCATGTTTGTATGTTTTCTGATCACAGGTCTGCTATGATGGAGGGCTCTGGCACTCTGGAGGAGCAGTTGGATGCCACAAGGGTAGGATTTCTGGAATGTTCTGATAAATTCATTGATAGGTTTTGATCCTCTCTCAGAGAGGATGACGAAAAAATTGGTGTCTGTTTGTCATGTTCCCTGCTGAATGGCACAGGTGATCTTGTGCTCTTGATCCATCGAGTGTTGATTGGTCAATTAAAAATATGGAGCCAGCACCATATACCCATTACATTTCAAGACATGGGAAAATGTCCTTTACTTTTACCGTATTCCTCTAATTCCTACCTTTACTTTTACCTTATTCATCTAATTCCTAGCTTTACTTTTACCTTATTCCTCTAATTCCTACCTTTACTTTTACCTTATTCATCTAATTCCTGCCTTTACTTTTACCTTATTCATCTAATTCCTACCTTTACTTTTACCTTATTCATCTAATTCCTAGCTTTACTTTTACCTTATTCCTCTAATTCCTACCTTTACTTTTACCTTATTCATCTAATTCCTACCTTTACTTTTACCTTATTCCTCTAATTCCTACCTTTACTTTTACCTTATTCATCTAATTCCTACCTTTACTTTTACCTTATTCTAATTCCTAGCTTTACTTTTACCTTATTCCTCTAATTCCTACCTTTACTTTTACCTTATTCATCTAATTCCTACCTTTACTTTTACCTTATTCATCTAATTCCTACCTTTACTTTTACCTTATTTATATAATTTCTCACCTTTACTTTTACCTTATTCATCTAATTCCTACCTTTACTTTTACCTTATTCATCTAATTCCTACCTTTACTTTTACCTTATTCCTCTAATTCCTACCTTTACTTTTACCTTATTCATCTAATTCCTACCTTAAATTTTTATCTTATTCATCTAATTCCTACCTTTAATTTTTATCTTATTCTTCTAATCCCAATCTTTATTTTTACCTTATTCATCTATTTCCTATCTTTATTTTTACCCTATTAATCTAATGCCTACCTTTACTTTTACCTTATTCATCTAATTTCTACCTTTACCTTTACCCTGTTAATCTAATTCTTACCTTTAATCTAATATGAAAACATGCAGGGGACCATTTTATTTGACGGCTCAACATCCCAGTCATTCAGCATCAGCAGCGGAGTAAAGCAGGGCTGCGTGCTTGCTCCTTCACTCTTTGGTATCTTCTTCGCTGTTCTCTTAAGGCAGGCATTTGGGACTGCCACTGAAGGCATATACCTCCACACAAGATCTGATGGCAAACTTTTTAACCCATCAAGACTCAAGGCAAAGACCAAAATAAGATCAAGATGTGTAAGAGAACTACTTTTTGCAGATGATGCAGCACTGACTACTCATACAGCAGAAGATCTCCAAAGGCTCATAGATCGTTTTGCAGCCGCCTGCAAAGACTTTGGGCTCACCATTAGCCTAAATAAAACACAGGTGATGGAACAAGACGCTGGTGCGCCCCCGTCAATCAAAATTGCTAATTACGAATTGAAGGTCGTCCACGATTTTGTGTACTTGGGGTCGACAATATCAGATAATCTTTCATTAGAGACAGAAATCGACAGACGCATTGGAAAGGCAGCCACAACATTTTCCAGACTAGCTAATAGAGTTTGGGAGAATAATAGGCTAACAGAGCGTACAAAAGCTCAAGTATATAAAGCTTGTGTTGTTAGCACACTACTCTATGGGTCTGAATCCTGGACCTTGTACTCAAGACAGGAAAGGAAGTTGAATTCCTTCCACATGAGATGTCTGAGACGAATCCTGGGCATAACATGGAAAGACCACATAACAAACAAACAGATGCTTGAAAGAGCAGATATTACCACAGTGCACACCCTCCTCAAGCAGAGACGCCTCCGGTGGCTGGGCCATGTATCTCGAATGGAGGATGAACGTATTCCCAAAGATCTCCTTTACGGAGAACTAGCCACAGGAAAGAGGCCAACCGGAAGACCCCAAATGCGATATAGGGATGTGTGTAAACAAGATATGAAAACCATTGGAATAGATCCAGACACGTGGGAGAGAGTTGCAACAGACAGATGCTCCTGGAGAAGAGATGTACGAAACGGACTGGTGCTCTTTGAGCGCAATCTGATCCAACAAACTGAGGATAGGCGGCACAGGCTCAAAGCGCAGTCACTTACTGCGGGACTTGCCTTGTCTTACAGATGCGGAAACTGTGACAGGGATTGTCACTCTCGCATTGGACTATACAGTCACCAGCGGTGCTGTCAGGCACCTCCCAAGCGGCACAACTCTATAGTCCTTCAGGACTGAAAGAGGCCTACTACTACTACTATTAATCTAATTCCTACCTTTACCTTTACCCTATAATTCTAACCCCTACAGCTGTTGCTACTGTTAATTTCACTGCTTCAAATACAGCAGCCTAAAATTTTGTTTATGTTTTTGTTTTGTTTTGCATATCATTTACAGGATATCGCTGTCAGTACCAGCATTTTACCGCTGTTGCTGATCTCTTGGCAAGATTATGCTCAGTAGTTTGCCATTGCTTTTCTGAGCGGCCGGCTCACTTATCCCTAAGTTACCAACGCGATGAAAACCGCTACCAATTCTCGCGTGCTGCGTTACCCCACGTGGATAAATGGGGTTACGAAGAAAGTCGTTTAACTCTAGGCCAGGGAGACCGGCGCAGCCTAAAATGGGTGCCATATTATGTGATGGGAAATAAAAGTGTCTAGTGTGATACACTTAACACTTCATTTATCTAGTGCTGAGTGGTCTATACAAATATAGGCTTGGCATATTATAGCCAATATACTTTAACATGTAGAAACGGGTACCCCAAGAATGCCAACCTGGTCAAAAATGCACGCTAAAAGTCGGATGTGTTGGCCTAAGGGTTTCGACCCAAGGGTGCCCAACGAGACACACCGCAATCACATCTGAAAAAAACACTCAGGATGAACGCAAAGAAGAAGAAGAAGAAACGGGTACTTTACTTACTATTCTAATTCCTTTTACCGTACTATTCTAATTCCTGTTTTCTTACTATTCTAATTCATTTTGCCTTATTATTCTAATTTCTCTTACCTTACTATTCTAATTCATACAGCTGTTGTTGTTACTACTGTTGCATCTGCTACTATAACAACTACTCTTGCTGCTACAACTACAGCAACCACTACTCTTGCTGTTGCTGCTGCTACATCTGCTTTTGCTACTACTAATGTTGCTGCTGCTACAACCGTTAGTATTATATATACATTGGTGTAATGTCGCCTTGACAGATGATAGTTTCTAAGACCAGGGATGGAGTTGTACCTCTTCATAGCACAAAGATTGGGCTGAAATGTACAGACCATGTGTTGCCCATGCATCATGATTCCTCTCTTGGCCTAGTTCACTGCAGTGGAAAGGTAACACAATACATCTGGGAAAAGACAATCTGCAGAAGTTGCTGGGTCAGGCTGTTGGAGCTTCGATCCTAGACCAGTTGCCAACCAAGACTTAGGGCCTAGTCTGCTCTGCCATAGCATGTTGTCTTTAGGTTGCATTTCCTCGCATCAGGATAAGGCTTGTACCCTCCCAATTGTACTCCAGTGCCTGAAGCCGTTGGCACAATGTGGGGTGTCGGGTTTAGTATGCGCCACCCAACATTCTATGCAAACAGAAAGCAGGTAGTGCCATCTACTGTCATACGGTAGCTGTGTCAGACTAAGACCTGACAAAAGGTTTAACTAACAATACTTCTTCTTCTGCGCTCATCCAGAGTATTTTCAGACGTAATTACGTTGTGCCAATTTTATTTGCAACCTTTAGGCCGGCACATCCGAATTCTGCGGACATTTGTTGACCGGGTTAGCCTTCCCGGGTTAACTAACAATGCAACATGAAGACTCCACCCAGAAATGAGACCCCTTTATTTCTTCTTCTACATTCCTCTTACCTGAGCAATTTTGTCTCACATCTGATTATGCACCTCCGAGTGTGTTCAAATTTGGCATGCAATTGTGTAAGGATTGATTCCCGTAGACAGATTCCATCCATTTAATGGGCTCTATTTACCCATGGACAGGTTGTCTTTCCTAACAATTTTGCCAGAGCGGTTGTGGTATGGCCTACTCTTTGTTATGTCCAACTGCTTCAGATTTTCAAACTTTGGGCAGGGGACTGCCTGTTTTTTGCCCTTGACTGAGAATACTAGGTGTCTGATCGCATGACTCGAGATCACCGGGGTGAGCGGGATCATTAAATACCAGTGGCTCTTGATAAACTTTGCACAGGGGATCTCCTGATTTTGCCCTTATCTGAGAATACTGTGTCTGATTTCATTACTCAAGAGATCAGAGGGATGAGTAATATTATTAGATACCAGTGGCTCTTGAAAAAATTCCCATCAGTGCTGGGATCAAATCCGATGCCTTCCGACCCTGTGGCAGAGACCAGGACCTTTCAGCCATGGCTGCCCTAAACTCCTGTGTTTGAACGAGTGACTAAAACAGTGGTTCTCAACCGGTGGGGAATTCCCCCCAGGGGGGAATTTTAGGGTTTCCAGGGGGGAATGAAGATTATTTCAAGATCGTGTTAATACAAGAACCGATTACTTGATATTGTTTTTCCATTCATACTTTACATTTCTGTACGTCTCACCCTTCTAAAATTCATTTTATAAAGTAAGTAGACCCACAAAGCCGGCTCCATGGCCGAGGGGTTAGCAGCTTTCTCCGCTAACCCTGAATACTCTCGTCACGTGACGCGACGAGAATTAGCAGTGGTTCGAATCGCAAAAGGGACTTATGAGTGTATGGAGCCGGTCGCTCAGAAAGTTGTGGCGTGCTGATGAGCGTAATCTAGCCTAGGAATCAACATACAGCTGAAAGATGCTGGTGTTGACCGCAATATCCTGAAACAGGATGGAAACGCGGGGGAAAAAAAAAAAAAAAAAAAAAGTAGACCCACAAATCACATTTTATGTGGACGTCTAGACTTGTTTTAGTATATGCTATTAAATTTACCGTCCATAATTATGTATACAGTGTGGGGGTGGGGGATTTTTAGATAGGAAATACGAAAAAGGGGGGGGGGGGGAATGACGTTCTGAAAATATGGTGAAGGGGGGCATGGGCCAAAAAAGGTTGAGAACCACTGGACTAAAAGATCTCCGCTGTTTCACATTGTTATCTGCTACATGTTTTTGTTTTGTTAACCATAAACAGAGGAAAGCTACGGAAGTGAGAGCACAGAAGAGTGGATTAAAGAAGATTGAAGATCTGGGCGCTGCAATGGAAGAACGGCTTATCCTAGACAACAGGTAATAGGCTCGTGCAATATTGCTGAGATGCTTAGTTCATGGGAAAGCTGTTTGTACCTATGTTGTTTGGTTAGAAACTCAGTTATAACATTGTTTTGTTGTATCATTCATTTGTAGTCTTTCCTCATGTGGATTAAATCCGATGTATTGGCATTCAGGTCGTGGAGCCTCAAGGGCTTGTATCTATCGGAGCGAGGTTGGTGAAGAGACTCTCTTCTTGACCCGGTAACAAAGTACCATCCGGGGGACTGTGTTACCTCTCCTCCCCCTCTCTCTGAGCTCAGAAACCAGCCGGTGTGCAAAACCGGTGCTCAGAAACCAGCTGGTGTGCAAAACCGGTGCTCAGAAACCAGCTGGTGTGCAAAACTGGTGCTCAGAAACCAGCTGGTATGCAAAACCGGTGCTCAGAAACCAGCTGGTGTGCAAAACCGGTGCTCAGAAACCAGCTGGTGTGCAAAACCGGTGCTCAGAAACCAGCTGGTGTGCAAAACTGGTGCTCAGAAACCAGCTGGTATGCAAAACCGGTGCTCAGAAACCAGCTGGTGTGCAAAACCGGTGCTGGAATTTTACAACTGCGGAGGTAGGAGTCAGCATGGCCAAATGGATAACAGCACTCGCTCTTAGACTTCCGGTGTGCTGATGCTGAGGTAGTGGGTTCAATCGCTACACCGTCAGTTTGACTAAAATGTTGACTTGGGGATGTAAATTAAAAGTATTTCTTTTACTGTCTTTAGATACACAGATTTTAATTTGCTTTTACTATTATGTCTTTACAAACACAGGTTTTAATTTACTGTTACTATTATGTCTTTAGAAATGCGGATTTTAATTTACTTTTACTATGTCTTCAAAAACACAGATGTTAATTTATTTTTACTATTATATCTTTACAAACACGGATGTTAATTTACTTTTACTTTTATGTCTTTAGATACACCGATTGTAATTTACCTTTACTGTTATATCCTTAGATACACAGAACACAGCACGGTCGGCCTGGCCCAGCAGTGGGATCAGCTGGATCAGCTCTGCATGAGGATGCAGCACAACCTGGAGCAACAGATCGAGGCCAGGAACAGGAGCGGTGTGTCGGAAGATGCCCTGCGAGAGTTCTCCATGATGTTCAAGTAAATATTCACATTTTCCTGTTTGTTATCAGAGATGCTGTTGTATGTGGCCCCTTTTGTTGTATATTTATCATGTTTTTGGTATGGCCTTTATGGTGAAGTAGATGTGTCGTCTGCCTTGTGCTATGAAGGTTGTGGGTTTAAATTCAGACCATGAGTGCAGTTTTTCTAGAGGTTGTCACTGGAGCTACAGAGTTTGTTTTGTGCGATGCTCTGGGCAGGCGGCTTGCCTTTCCTTGGTGTTAGACCAAGCCATGTGGGGGGTAAAGCTCGGTACAATGATTTATGAAGTCAGTCCTCTTGCCTTTAACCCAAGTTTAACTGATCTATTTCAGCTGTGGCCGGCTGTGTGGTGAAGGGGTTACAGATATATTTTGTAATCCTGTTTACCGCTTTTGAAACACAGCTGTCAGAGTCTTGCATAACACAAGACAAGTAGCTCGTTTTCTGGCAAGTGTGAAGTAATATCAAACTATCAAATCACACGAAGTGAATATCCGAAAGTATTATTCACACGTTTTATTGACGCGCCGCATTTATCATCGCACAAACATCGCGCACTGACAATCCACAACAATCATTATAGCATGAACAATATCACTACAATACATAATAATACATGCAAGCAATAAACATCTCACTTACAGTCAAACTATACAAGCGTTTGAACCAGTCTCCCACTGTCATACAGGCTAGCTCTCAAGGCAGATTCAAACTCAACTCGCATTCCCTTGCGACCTGTCCGTTCAACGATCTAAGCCCGTCTGCCAGTTCTGGCGTCTTATACGCTTACACGCACACGTCAGCTGGTGTCCCCTGCACGGTTCACGGGGTGAACTCAATTGCTGTGCGTGGCTACCTATCCGGGCGTCGGTAACGACGCCGCGTTCTCTCTGCCGTGTTTAACATTACTCAGGGTTGCGTGTTGTTATGTTGTCTGGCGTTGGTACAGACAACGCGTCGCAACCTCGGATGTGAGACCTTGACACTCTCCACACCCCTTTTTCATGAAAGGATTTCCTTTCATGTACAATATATATCTAGGTGTTATTAAACATGTCAAAGTCGAACATTATACATTAACAATTATAATAAATATATACAGGTGAATAGTCAACAATATGTGTACACCACTTATGTTGCACTATGAAGTACAACAGTCAAGTACAATCTATTTAATTGGCATTACCTCGCTGTGACCCAGCTAGTCCGGTAGGTATCGGCTAAACTGGCCCCTACCTCACAACCAAGAACAAAAATACTAAAATAATCAGGTCAAGCCGTGAGCATCTCCCTCTGAGATGACTCCTCCATCAGACCTCTGTTTAGAGTTTCTAATGAAGGTCAACAGTTTTGGCAATATACTGTCCATATCTAAACGATGTTACATTGACATGTTATTTATCAAGCACCCATGTTCATGGTTACAATACATATTTACATATCACCAATAATTTAGAATAATGTCCCCTGGTTATTATACAGAAAAATTAGGAACAATAATTTATCGTCGTTTACAAGACATAAATTACAATTGGAAATTTATTTCTTAGTATCATAATTTGATCCTTATTGACAAATGTGCATAAAAAGTCACGTTTGTAAAGAAGCAATCAAGTTACGATGCTGAGATTACATCCTATAAAAAAAAATCGACATATACAATTCTGTATATGGAAATATTTTAAATTACATTTTAATACAATTGTCATACATTTATATACTTTTAATATTACTATGCAAAAATCGGAAGTATACAGCTGTACTATTACATGTGTTGTGATGTCATTCAAACAAAGCTGGTCCGTTCTTGATGGATCTTCTATAAACGGAGTAGTAGTTGTTACCATCAGCTGTTGGATCGTCTCTTCCGCCTTCTGCTCAGATTGTACTGTCGCAGTCATCTTTCGTACCTTGTTAAAACGTCTTGGACACCTCGGTCTGGATACTTTAGGATTACCTCACGTTTTAGTGGCTTGGTAACTTCTTGGATCCTGTAGTGTTGTCCCGTGACACTTCTCTGTAGTGTCTGGTTGTTATAATATTTATTTACAATAATAATTACATTCTTTCTCATATCTCACAGTTATACAACACATTAGTTTACATAATACTGATTTCATTCTTTCACATATCTCACAATTATATACGCATTCATTCGCATGATAATACTAAGAATCACAATATGTACATAAGTTATATACATTGGGAGATACAATCTTCCCCATCACAATGGTGTACACAGCGTTACTGACACATTGTCACAATTGGCTGTAGTACTGAGCACTATCTACGTTGCAGTTTTATACACCCTCTGCACTGTGCTCTGGTGTCGACTGGGTATTAGGTTCGTTGTATGGACATCTCGACAAAAGGTCTGCAAGACAGTTTTGTGAACCTTTTATGTGGTTAACCTCATAGCTATAGTCCTGCAGAAGAAGGGACCATCTTGCCACCCTGCTGTTACTAGGCGTTCCTCTGGTAACAATTGTCAGCGGAGTATTATCTGTTTCAATAATGAAATGTTTGCCTAACAAAAATCTGGAAAGTTTACGTACCGAAAATACCATGGCAAGAGCCTCGAGTTCCGGTGTACTGTAATTTCGTTCGCTGGTGTTCAGTTTTCGAGAGACGTAGTATACTGGGTACAAGATTTGGTCGTGTTCTTGGAGAAGCACACCTCCAATGGCTACGGAGCTCGCATCACATCTTAATCTAAAGGTAATATTCAAATTTGGCAATTTCAGAATAGGTGATTTAGAAAAATATGAAAGAATTTTCGTAAATGCTGGCCTTAAACATTCACTGTTTACAATCACATTGGGTTGTTTATTTGTTAGTAGATCAGTGAAACATTTGGTCAATTCAGCAAAATGAGGAATAAACTGTCTATAATAATTTAAAAGACCTAACACACTTCGCAAATGTTTCTTAGTTGTCGGAAGCGACAATTTCAAAATTCTAGACATGATGTTATCGTCAGTTGATATAAAGCCATTTGAGATCTTATAGCCCAAAAATGAAATTTCCTGAAAGGCTATATCCACTTTGGAAGGTTTTACAGTCAGTCCATGATGTCTAATTCTGTCAAATGTCTGCTGTAGTGCTGTTATGTGCTCTGTCATGTCCTTTGTGTGTACGCAAATGTCGTCCATGTACCAAATGATGTTAGCAATGTCTGTCAAAAGAATTCTTGTCATTCTGACGAAGGTAGCTGGTGCATTGACTAATCCGAAAGGTAGTTTACACCATTCGTATAAACCCCAAGGTGTGGCAAATGCAGTCAGATGTATACTATCAGGATGTACAGCTATCTGCCAGTAGCCTTTTGTCATGTCAAGTTTAGTAAAATAACGTGAGTCAGATAGTTCAGTCAAGATGTCTTCACAGTTGCTCATTGGTTCTAAATCCAACTGTGTAATGCTGTTGAGCTTACGATAATCCACACAAAGTCTAATCGTGTTGTCCTTTTTGCGTACCAAAACTATTGGTGAACAGAAATGAGATTGTGAACGTCGAATGATATGATTTGTTTCTAAATCAATGATTTCTTGATGAAGTTTTTCTTTATAGTGTATAGGGACGGAATATGGTCTACACTTAATAGGAACGTCAGATGTTAAGATGATTTGGTGTTGCACTAAATCTGTCTGTCCTGGGCTGTCAGAAAAGATCGTCCTGTAGTCTTGTATCAGTTGTCTGCAACTGTCAGTTTGTGTCTGAGTCAGTTTAGGATTTACCTTAATGTCTTGTAAGTTGGTCGTTGTGTCAAGAACTGGTGTCGGTATCTCGTCAGTGTTGTTGTCGTCCGTCTGGTCCACTATGGAGGTGCTTGCTGCAGTCTCTACTTGTTCGTCTTGCCTGTGGTGATATGGTTTGAGCATGTTAATATGAAAAATCTTATGTTTGTCCCTAACTGCAATCTCGTAATCTACCGTCGAAATTTGTCGTAGCACTTTGAACGGTCCTTGCCATGAGTCAGTTAGGAGATGTCTATCACTTGGCAAAAGAAGAAGAACGTCCTGTCCTGGCGTCAGTGTAATAGTTCTATTTCCTCTGTTAGCATATTGTCGGTAAATAGCTCCTGATTTTTGGAGAGCTTCTTTGGCTAATATACATGATTTCATAATTCTATCACGCAATGATGTTACATGTTCATATGGTGAAATGGGTATAGACACAGTTGTACTTCCAGTCAACACAGATTCATACAGAGATAATGGGCTGCGTGGTTGTGCACCATATAACATTTCGAATGGTGAGAACCCAGTGCTGGAATGGGGCACTTCCCTATATGCAAACAAAATGGCAGGCAGATAAGTATCCCAATCTTCAGGATGTTCTTGGGTTACCTTAGAGAGCATATGTTTCATATCGCCATTAATCTTTTCTACTATACCGGTCGAATGTGGGTGATATGGACTGTTGAAGCATTGTTTAACACCCAACATTTTGGTAAAGACTTGTGTAGCCGAGGAAATAAATTGGCTACCCCGATCTGAAAGGATAGTATCAGGGAATCCTACCCTCGCAAAAATATGAAAGAACACTTCCATGATGTCGTTGGAAGTTATGTTGTTCATTGGAATTGCCTCTGGCCAACGAGTACATAGATCAATGGGTGTTACAATGTATCTATTACCTTTAGATGTTATGTGGTTCAGAGGACCAACTATATCGACCGAGATCTTTTCAAACGGTCTACTAGCCAAATCAGTAACTTGCAATTCAGCTTGTGGGTGTTTACCCTTTTTGACAAGCTTTTGACAGATGTCACACGATCTGCAATACTGTTTGGTATCGTTGCAAAACTTTGGCCAATAAAATTAAGTAACCTTGCTCTAGTTTTAGCATAAGCCATGTGTCCTGCAAAGGGTATGTCATGAGCTATGTTCAATGCTTGCTTGCAGTTTTCTAACGGTAGCACTGTTTGTTCTATAGTGCTGGAACCTTTGGTGTAATACCGTGTTAGAATTCCGTTCTTGAGAGCAAAGTACCATTGAGCATTCTTTGCTACTCTTGGCTTTTGGCCTATAAGTTTAAAATACTTTTGCAGAGATCGATCGGCTTTCTGAGATGTTATAAACGTCTCCCTAGTTGTCTCAGGAGATGTTACAACAGGACTTACTCGGTGTAACGCCTCTGTTTGATCGATTCGATCTTGCATCTGTGCAGTAGACCTAGTTACTGCGTTTACTACATTACAACGATCATTCTCATCACACATTGATGTTACATTCACACAATTACATGTATGTTCTGGCATAGCCAGGTTGGTATTTGTACATTCAATTACAGGTGGTAATACATCATGAATGGTGATTGGTGTTGAAGGTGAAGTGGTAGTATCAATATTACAACTGACAGATGATGTATTGATGTCATGTGGTATGTCATTCACTTTAGGAAGGTTTCGAATGATAATATCACAGCAAGGATTGGTTAATGCTGCGCATTTCACCTTTCCTGTAAGGAATGGTGTCGTTATATATGCCCATGCAAGTGGATATTTCTCTATGTTCCCTGAGAATGTCCTGCATGTGACATATTTACCACTATATTGTGTTGGTAAAATATAATCTCTCTTTACACCAATGAGAGTACTTCCGCTATCACGTAAAACTGTGGCAGGTTTACCATTAACATACCCCTGGTGGATGTTTAGTCTACCTTTGGAGTTTACTACAGAATTGGCCTCCTCACTGGTAATAGGTATAGAATGGCCGCATGTTAACACGCCATCCTCATGAAATTGATCACAAATGGTACATTTTTCCTGATGGAATACCTCAATGGAATGTACTGAGTTTACTGGGTGATCTTGTACACTTTCATCTTCTGACGAAGAAATGTCAAACATGGCTGCATTAGCCTTTTTGGTCATTGACTTGGCTTTACAATCCTTACGCCAGTGACCAAAAGCCTTACAAAGGTAACATTTTGTAAGTTTTTTGTAGTTCTTCCTCTCTTTCTCTTGCTTAGAAATGTAATTATGCAAGTAAGCAGTGTACCCAGGATGTTGGTCGCACATATCATGCTCATTGTGTGCATAGTTGCAATATTTACACTGATATAATTTCTCTGCAGTTTGCTTATAAGGTCTTTGTTTGCTATTTGACCCTGCCTGATATTTGCCATATGTAGCTGCTGCTACAAAGTCTGTGCTGGTCAGACTACTAGAGAAACAATGCTTATTGGCTGCAAAATAACCAGAGCCACGACTTTCAATCTGTTGAACACTTTCACACTGACATTCCAACAAAAATTTAGAAAAGGGGGCTGGGAGAGATGCAATAATCTTATCTCTCAACATAAGATCAACTAATTTGTCATAACTTCCATTTACTTTAGCTGCTGACAGCCATTTAGAAAAAATATTTTGAATTTCTGAGATGTAATCCGAGAACGTGTGTGTTGGCTTAGGAGACAACTTCCTAAACTGTTCTCTATAACCTGATTCATCTAGCAAAAAATGTGACATAATTTTTGCTTTAATGTAAAGATAATCTTCTTTCAGGTCATTTGGGATCGACTCTATAACTTTAAGAGGTTCCCCAGAAAGACTTCTTACATATACTATCCCCCATTCAGGTTTTGGGATTTTGTAATGATCCATAACAAATTCAAAATTTTGGGTGAATGCTGCTATGCAATCACCTGTGTTGTAACTTTTGATCAGACCTTGATACTTCTTATGAGGTTGATCTTTGTCTGTTTCTCTATTCATTTTCTCTTTAGAACATTCAGCTTTTAGCTGTTCAATTTTTCGTTGTGTTTCTTGCTCTTCTCTCTTACTTTGGGCTAAGATCTCAGCTTGCCTCACTGCAGCTTCTGACTGTGCTTGTTGAAGCTTTAGCGCAGCTTCTGCTTGTGCATATTGAAGCTTTAGAGCAGCTTCTGATTCTGCCTCTTTACTTTTCAAAGCCCTTTCGGCTGCTCTCTCATCCCTCTCACTAATTTGCTCTTGTTTCAAACAATATTCTGCATATTTACTTTCACTCCATGCTCTCAATCCCTCACCAGACATATTCATTTTTAAACCCATTTCAATGAAATCGTTTAAAGAAGACATGATGAACAATAGGTATGATGGAATAAATATAAACAAAATTACTTATGATGTTAGTAAGTTACAAATATTTATAGCACAGTTAATGTCTAAAGCCAGACTAACGAAAGTATAAAGAAAGATGAAAAAAAATTTTATACTCAAGTAATCCTTGGGTACTGTGCTGGTCAGTGGTGCTCGAAATCACACTGGAACGTCTTTCGGGTTGACACACAAAAATTTTTTGAAGTTCACCAGACTCAGGTAAAGTTGTCACAAAAACCCTGTACTTTTTAAACTAAACGAAATTAGAACGTTTGTAAATGTATGGCGTGTGTAATGTCACTGAAGTCTGTAAAGGTTTGTATGCTGTCAAGTATTATTGTTAGTCGTTACCACAATCAACAACTTTCACGCTCACACTAACCCTACTCAATGACATTCAAGGGCACGGCCGCCATTTTGGATTTTAGGTACAAAATTTGTTGAATTTAGTGATAAGTCTGAAGACGCCTCGGTTGGCTTCAAATAATATCTTCACACTTATAATTTAATTAAATCAACTCTATTAATTCGTTACTTTACCTTAACCTATGACTTGCGCACTTCTATCGGCATGTTCACATTCGCTTCAAACTCGGACAAAAAAATTTATACATTCGCATTTGATTCAAAACCCGGACGAAAGCCACCACATTCGCACTTGTCAGAGTCTTGCATAACACAAGACAAGTAGCTCGTTTTCTGGCAAGTGTGAAGTAATATCAAACTATCAAATCACACGAAGTGAATATCCGAAAGTATTATTCACACGTTTTATTGACGCGCCCCATTTATCATCGCACAAACATCGCGCACTGACAATCCACAACAATCATTATAGCATGAACAATATCACTACAATACATAATAATACATGCAAGCAATAAACATCTCACTTACAGTCAAACTATACAAGCGTTCGAACCAGTCTCCCACTGTCATACAGGCTAGCTCTCAAGGCAGATTCAAACTCAACTCGCATTCCCTTGCGACCTGTCCGTTCAACGATCTAAGCCCGTCTGCCAGTTCTGGCGTCTTACACGCTTACACGCACACGTCAGCTGGTGTCCCCTGCTCGGTTCACGGGGTGAACTCAATTGCTGTGCGTGGCTACCTATCCGGGCGTCGGTAACGACGCCGCGTTCTCTCTGCCGTGTTTAACATTACTCAGGGTTGCGTGTTGTTATGTTGTCTGGCGTTGGTACAGACAACGCGTCGCAACCTCGGATGTGAGACCTTGACAACAGCTGCAGACAATTTGGCAGCAGACTGCCTTGCATTGGTTTTCACACAAAGGTATGAGTGCCGGTTGTTCAGAAAGTAGTAGCAAACTACTGAACGTAAACTTGCCAAGAAGTCACAAGCATCCAAAACATGCTGGGGTTAACTATGACGTCCTGTAAAGGATATGCGCTGTCTTTAACACACGAGGTAAGGCTGATAAGTAATGAATTAAATTGGACGAGGGTTTGACACCTGCACTCATCATCCACTAAGGCAGGGAAAGACTGTCAACATATCCCATCATGCATTCAGGCCTGCAAAATTTGATCATCCTAGCACATTACTGACCCAGAGCAGGCTCCAGCTTCAGGGCTTGTTATTTGGGAGCCTCGGTGGCATATTGGCTAGACATCCACCTCCCCGCCCAGAGGTCATGAGTTCAATCTGCAGGTGGACAATTTCGTCTTGCTTTACCTCTGAATATGAGTGTTGACCAGATCTTCTGACCACCCTTTGCTGCTGCATGTATCTAACAAGCTACGTGTTCTCGTGATTGATGTAAAGTTGAGTCTTTGTTTTACCACAGGCACTTTGACAAAGACAAGAGTGGCAAATTGGACCATCAAGAATTCAAATCTTGTCTCAGAGCTCTAGGCTACGACCTTCCCATGGTGGAAGAGGGGCAAGTGGATCCAGAGTTCCAGGCCATTTTAGATGTGGTAGATCCAAACAGGTGAGGTCAAGCAATGTGTGGTTTTGATTGTAGCTTGAAGCGTGCTCATTGTGTTTGTCATCAACCCCATCATTAACAGCTTTGTCTACACCTGTGCTAGCAGCATCACCACCACCATCACCACTAACATTTAATCATATGATTATTATCACCACCATCATCAAATCATATGATTATTATCACCACCATCATCAAATCATATGATTATTATCACCACCATCATCAAATCATATGATTATTATCACCACCATCATCAAATCATATGATTATTATCACCACCATCATCAAATCATATGATTATTATCACCACCATCATCAAATCATATGATTATTATCACCACCATCATCAAATCATATGATTATTATCACCACCATCATCAAATCATATGATTATTATCACCACCATCATCAAATCATATGATTATTATCACCACCATTATCAAATCATATGATTATTATCACCACCATCATCAAATCATATGATTATTATCACCACCATCATCAAATCATATGATTATTATCATCACCATTATCAAATCATATGATTATTATCACCACCATCATCAAATCATATGATTATTATCACCACCATCATCAAATCATATGATTATTATCACCACCATCATCAAATCATATGATTATTATCACCACCATCATCAAATCATATGATTATTATCACCACCATCATCAAATCATATGATTATTATCATCACCATTATCAAATCATATGATTATTATCACCACCATCATCAAATCATATGATTATTATCACCACCATCATCAAATCATATGATTATTATCATCACCATTATCAAATCATATGATTATTATCACCACCATCATCAAATCATATGATTATTATCACCACCATCATCAAATCATATGATTATTATCACCACCATCATCAAATCATATGATTATTATCACCACCATCATCAAATCATATGATTATTATCACCACCATCATCAAATCATATGATTATTATCATCACCATTATCAAATCATATGATTATTATCACCACCATCATCAAATCATATGATTATTATCACCACCATCATCAAATCATATGATTATTATCATCACCATTATCAAATCATATGATTATTATCACCACCATCATCAAATCATATGATTATTATCACCACCATCATCAAATCATATGATTATTATCATCACCATTATCAAATCATATGATTATTATCACCACCATCATCAAATCATATGATTATTATCACCACCATCATCAAATCATATGATTATTATCACCACCATCATCAAATCATATGATTATTATCACCACCATCATCAAATCATATGATTATTATCACCACCATCATCAAATCATATGATTATTATCATCACCATCATCAAATCATATGATTATTATCACCACCATCATCAAATCATATGATTATTATCACCACCATCATCAAATCATATGATTATTATCACCACCATCATCAAATCATATGATTATTATCACCACCATCATCAAATCATATGATTATTATCACCACCATCATCAAATCATATGATTATTATCACCACCATCATCAAATCAAATGATTATTATCACCACCATCATCAAATCATATGATTATTATCACCACCATCATCAAATCATATGATTATTATCACCACCATCATCAAATCATATGATTATTATCACCACCATCATCAAATCATATGATTATTATCACCACCATCATCAAATCATATGATTATTATCACCACCATCATCAAATCATATGATTATTATCACCACCATCATCAAATCATATGATTATTTACCCAGCCATCACCAAATCATATGATTATTTACCCAGCCATCACCAGCATCATGAAATTGTATGATTATTATCAACACCATCATGAAATCATATGATTATTATCTCCACCATCATCAAATTATATGATTATTTACCTCACCATCACCACTATCATCAAATCATATGATCATTAGTTTAGTCGATGGATCAACATCACGGCACATGGGTGTAACCCATAAGTGCTCTGTTCTCCTCCTAACTCAAACCTGAGTCTGGAGAAACTCAGCTCAGTACACGAACTCCGTAGCACCGGCGAGGATCCTGAAATAATTTGGGTAGATTTTTAACTCGGAATTTTGCCCGGGCAGCGCCGTTAGGCTACTCTTTTTCGATTTCCAACTGCCAAGGGATTTTTTTACGTGCACAACAATACATATGGGCGTCCGATCTCACTACCCAGAGACCAGGGGAAATTTTATTATTAGAAGTCCATGTGAAAAAAATCCCAGTCCTGACCGGGGCTTGAACCTGGGACCTCCAGCACTCGAGGCGGACACCATACCTCGAGACCACGCAGCTCCCCCATATATATGATCATATGTGATCATTATCACCATCATCATCAAATCATATGATTATTCACCCCACCATCATCAAATCATATGATTATTCACCCCACCATTATCAAATCATATGATTGTTATCACCACTATCAAATTGTATGATTATTAACACCACCATCATCACTACCGACATCAAATCATATGATTATTATAACCACCGTCATCAAATCGTATGATTATTATCACTACAGGAATCTTGTTAATAAATATGACCACATGTATCTATCTCTCCCGTCAAGTGGCAGGAATTTTGTGAATATAACCACATGTATCACCTATCTCCCGTCAAGTGACAGGAATTTTGTGAATATAACCACATGTATCACCTATCTCTCCCATCAAGTGACAGGAATTTTGTGAATATAGCCACATGTATCACCTATCTCTCCCGTCAAGTGACAGGAATTTTGTGAATATAACCACATATATCACCTATCTCTCCCATCAAGTGACAGGAATTTTGTGAATATAACCACATGTATCACCTATCTCTCCCGTCAAGTGACAGGAATTTTGTGAATATAACCACATGTATCACATACCTCTCCCGTCAAGTGACAGGAATTTTGTGAATATAACTACATGTATCACCTATCTCTCCCATCACTCCACATAAGTTTTATGAATATTACCGCATCTCTCTCTCTCTCTCTCTCTCTCACACCCACACACACACACACACACACACACACACGCACGCCATTTCACAGGAATTGTATGTGTATCACCTCATGCATCATCTCGTCACTTCATTCACAGGGATGGATTCGTCTCACTACAAGAATACATGGCATTCATGATCAGCCGTGAAACAGAGAATGTACAGTCCAGCTCTGAGGTGGAGCAAGCCTTCCGGGCGCTGACTTCGGGCGAGAAACCGTACATCACTGCACAAGAGTTGTATGCGGTAAGTGTACTCCACAGTTCTCCTTTCTGTGAGCTTTTTTTTAGCTGTCTCTGCTTATGTCCTCTATCTTCTATTGGAGCCTAGGTCCTCAGCCCACTCAAACCAAGCCCTTCTATTTCTTGATAGTTTAGTTTAGTTGATGGATCAACATCACGGCACATGGGTGCAACCCATAAGTGCTCCGTTTTCCTCCTAACTCAAACCTGAGCCTGGAGAAACTCTGCTCAGTGCACAAACTCCGTAGCACCGGCGAGGATCCTGAAAATACTGGATCATATTTTTGTTAATTTTCGAGTTAAAAATCTATTTCTTGATATCTCCTGCAGCTCCACCCATGTCCCCCAATGTTATTCATCTGTGTTCAAATTCTCTTCTCCATGTGTTTTTAGATCTTCTTGTATTTCATTTGCCCTGAAGGTTCAAGTAGAAGGACTTTCTTGATATACTACAAGGGGGTTTTTAATGAAAACTTAAAATCTTTGTGTCTGTTTTGTTTGGTGAATGTATTCTGAAAAAGTAAAGAACAAATGTATAATTTTTCGATGTAGTCACCACTGCGTTAATGCAAGTCCTCCAGTGCTGATAAAGTGCTTGGGTTCCTGTAGAAAAACATTCTCTGGGGTCACTACTCGGTGTGCTTATTCCAGTCGTGAACAGTCTGTCACAGAAGTCAAGCTGTTTTGAAACTTCCTACTCCACTCATACACTTGCTGGACTGACAGGCGTGCATCACCGTACTGGACCTTCATTTGCCAATTAATTTTTGTAGGTTTCAGCCCTTCACTGATTAATTTTAAAAAAATGGATAACAGAATGCTGCTCTTCTTTGGTGCATGTCAAAAGTGGGGGGCGGGGGAGGCATCTTTAAACTTAACTTTAAACCTTATGATGCCACTGTGTTCATCTGCACTGTGATGTCACATGCTGAACGCTCTTGACATCCTTAACAGTATTGGAAGTTACAAGACAATGGCATGGTTATTGTAATTTCTATTACACTTTTAACGTTTTTATTTGAAGCCTCGTATTATCTGGTGCTCTCAATTTGTGTCATAACCACACGCCACCATCTATCCCTGACCTCATGATTCACTGGCATGTCTTGTTCTCTCCTTAACCTTAAGCTCCACATTAATGATTGTGTCATACTGTTTTTGGTCCTTTTATTCTGCTCAAGCACCTGTTAGTGAATGTTTTTCTAGTTTATTAGTAATTGATTTCAACTGTAATGGCAGTTATTCTTCATCTCGGGATGCAATTGGGCCGGTGTACCATGGGTGAAACTTATAGTGACCAAGTCACCTCCACATGAGGCATCCTGGGCAGACACTAGTCTGTTTGAATAACGAAGACACAAACAATAGATTGCACGATTTATTGCCTGGCATATTTCGCTGCATCTCGTCAGGTACATACTGCAGAAATCACACAACTTACGTGAAATTAACTAGATAAATCCTTCAAGTTGAAATATACACAATTTCGCACAGTAATGTCACTTATCTACCACAGTAATTTTAAGCTGACTAACATGTCTTTCTGTTTACACAATTCTGGCTTGCGTTGATAGATCATAATTGCTTCTGCAAATTTTAACAAGCGAGTATTTTGTGTTCTAAACAACACGCGAAATGCAGTGTCTCTGGACACAACGTGACCACTGGCGACAATGTGTCTGCCGATTGAAGACGCCGGGAGCTTCCGGTGTGTCGGCTCCTCGCGGCTAGCCACTCCTGTGTGTTGTATCTTGTTGACCCATTGAGGTATGTGTTCTGACACCCGTTTGTTAAGCTGTCTCTCCGTTCGACCAATGTAAACAGCCTGGCATCTACATGTGAATTGGTAAATACAATTGTTTGTGGCGTACAGAGGAACAGGCTCTTTGACTGTTGGTGTAGGAAATTGTGTATATGTGAAATTGTATATTTCAACTTGAAGGATTTATCTAGTTAATTTCACGTAAGTTGTGTGATTTCTGCAGTATGTACCTGACGAGATGCAGCGAAATATGCGAGGCAATAAATCGTGCAATCTATTGTTTGTGTCTTCGTTATTCAAAGACACTAGTCTGACTAATGAAGGGAAAATTGAACTTGGGGTATCCACAGTGAAGATACATGCAGAGGGCTTCAGTTTTGCTTGTTACCCAACTGCAAGAGTCATGGCTTTTCCACTTGGTAATGGTTGTAGATAAAGAGCACCCACATCTTCTTGCAGTCGTAGTTTGGAGAGCTCACAAGTTGGAACTTTTACAAAATGAGGCAATGAGGACTATTTTAGACTACACAAGATTGTTTCTTTACTTCAACAGAACCTCATAAAAACTACCTTTGTCATAATGATTCTTAATTAGCTAACCCAGTTTATACAATTTTATTTCTTGTACTTAAACATAGCCGGTCTCCCTAGCATAGGTGCTACGGATGTTGTTTGTAATTCAGTATACTCTCGTACGAAACACAGCTGCACAAGATTCGGCAGCGGATTGCGTCACGTTGGTTACTTACGGAGGTATGTGAGCCTGTCTTTCAGAAAGCAATGGCAAACTACTGAACGTAAAAACTTGCCAAGACATCAACAGCAGCTGAAAAATGCTGGTGTTGACTGCAATGTCCTGTAAAAGGATATAAAAAAAAAAAAATAAAAAAACTTAAACATAACCTCAGAAAGACTACCTTTACCATAGCAATTCTTAATTAACAAATCTGGTTTATACAGTTTTGTTTCTTTTACTTCAACAGAACCTCACAAAGGAACAAGCAGACTACTGTATAAGTCGAATGAAGCCTTACGTAGACAAGACAGGCAAGCCCATACTAGATTCATATGATTACGTCAGCTTCACACATCAGCTGTTTGTCAACTGAGAGCTGACTCGAAGAGCTTGCTATGTACGAAGAATAACTATTCATATTTATGCCATATAGGGTTGCAACTGGATGTCTTGTTGCAGCATTGAATGTTCTTATAGTTTTCTTATGAGATAGATTTAGTTGATGCTGCTTTCTTTGGTCAGCTTCAGGCAAGCTTGTGATTCGGTGTAGCTTTCTTTGTAGCATATAAAGATACATGAATTCTTCTGTTAACAACATGTGTCTTTATCTTCTCTAAATTAAATTATTTTTTGCAATATCAGTGTTTCTCTTCTCCAAATTAAATTACTGTTAATAATGACAATGTTTATATTCTCCAAATTGAATTATTCTGCTGTTAACAATATCAGTATTTATCTTCTCCAAAGTGAATTATTCAACTGTTATCAACATAAATGTTTACCTTCTCCAAATTCTAAACATTCTACAAAACTTCCTTACTCGATTTTTAAATGTGGGTCAGGAGCTGGGTGGCTGCCAAGTTAGATAACCAGTTTCAGTTTGAGAGACTTGGGGGATAACTCTGGCAAGACATTGAGTTTTATGTCTTGGTGGTAAAATAACATGGCTAACCAGATTGGTAGTGAAACAGCAAGGGTAAGAATCCCGGACACCTCAGCTCCTATCATATCATTGCTTTGAGGTCAGCAATGATTTTAATGAACATTGGAAGCTGAATGAATGTTGGGAAGTTCAACAGAAGAATAGACATACACAGATACAAGTGAATGTTTCGAACAGAGTCTTTATTAATGAACAAAAAGGACAAGAATAATCACCTAGGAAAGTGGAGTATCTCAACCATGGACACATAATCGCGTTGCAATGAATACAACAAAACCTGTGCATCTTTCCTTTTGTCGAGCTTCCTAATTATATTCGGATTCCAGTATTAGGTCAGCAACAATCGTCCCCTCGTTTGATTGAACGAAAAAAGAAACACCAATGATAATGGTGAACTCTTTTTGTTGAAACAGTTTGTGTAATCAGAATAATTTATTAGTGTCAAGACAGAGACAAGAAAAATATTGGTATTGTTAACAGTATATGTAATCTGGTCTATTTAGAATTGTATGTCATTTGATCTAGACAGCGTACTGGCATAGTTATCAGTTTTTATATTGCTTTGGTGTCTGGTTGATCAAAACATCAACATAGATTTTTCTTCAGTTTGTTCAGTCAAGAACATTTCAAGACATTGTCATGTGAAAATTACAGTTTTCCAGAATGTGTGATTTCCTTCATTGTAAAATGCCATAACACAGGGAACAATTACGTAGACATATTTTCTTTTAAATTCTCATGTTTGAATAGATCTGGTTGCTTTGTTTTGGGTTTCTTTTTGTTATTCAAGATATTTATAAATATACTTTACATTAAACAAAGCAAGACTGCTATCTGTTGAGTTACTTAAGCTATAAGAAAGAGACAAATAGCGTTTTTTTATATTGATAGAAACGGGCTACAGCTGTTATCATGTAATATCTTTTGTTGGTGGATTTCACTAGACTCCCACTTTTGTTACTAGGGACAAGCCCATAAATGCTCAATCTCTCCCAGCAAAAATCTAAATGTGTGGATGATCATTACTGTTAGGAACCATCCTCACCTGCAGTCATTATTATATGTTACAAAATATATAGTTTTGCAGCTTTGAAATCTAGACCCATAAAAAATTATGAGAAGCGTCTGGCCGCATTCAAAATTTGATGTCATCATAGATTGAAAATAATAGGCGGGATTTTACAAAACGATAAATGCTAACTTAATGGACGAAATATGGAAACAAGAAATTGCTTTGGGTAATACAGTAGCAATAGATGTCATGTCTTGGCTGCTGGTGTAGAAGTTTGTTGATGAGTCCTGGCAGGTCAAATCCTTGAAGAGGTAGACAAAGGAACATCTTCGCTGCCAGGGGGGTTTTATATGGAGACCTGTCACTAGAGATATGCAGCAGAGTAAAGATTTCCTTGGGGAGCATGCACAACCAGGTCATGTACTTGATCATCTTAATGATGATGCTGGAATCGGAATCCCTTTCATGATCATATATTAATGAATATGGACTCCCCTTTCTGTTATACAATAATAATCAACATAGGTTCTGTTTTTTGTTAAGTATTAGTGAATTACACCCTGTTTTGTTATTAAATAGTGAATGACTTCCCTTTTGTTTAAATAATAATGAATGACTTCCCCTTTCATGATCATGTATTATTGAATTGGGTCTCTTCCTTTTATTATTAAATAAATAACAATTCACATTTCGTTTCAAGAAAAATAAGCAATTTTTGAGTCCATTTTCTTTATTAGAAAATAAAATGGGCTCTCATTTTCACTTTTAGATATTAACAACTACTTTATCCTACTTTCGTTATTACATATCTATGCATGGGGAATACCATCTTTATTAGTAGATATTATGACCGTGGAATCCCATTTTCGTTGCCATTATTAAAACAAATGTGCTGGATACTTGCTTGTGATGGGAAGAACGTGGTACAGGACGCTTCTCTTACTCATCAGTTTCGATCTTTCAGTTTGCAAAGCAGCTGGAGCAACACCTCCGACTGTCTAGTGCAGGGTGATTAAGAGAAAACAGCTCTGTTAACTGTGCAAGCTTTATTTCGTTTTTTTTTTAAATGTTGAATTTTTAAACAGTTGTGATTTGTGATGCGTTTCTGGTTGTGAGATTAATTTTCAAATTAATGTTCAAATTCCCAAAAATTTTTTAGTTTGATTGTTCAAGAAGTACAATCAAATAAGATGTCCTAGAGCTAAATATAAAATAGTTCATAAAAGACAAATTAGTGAACCATAATGAAGGGAAACATTTCCGGGAAAAGAATTAGTTTCTATCAGAAACAAAGAACAGACAATATCAGTTTATAGTCAGGTTACAGTCTGGAAGAGTGTACTACTAGAATAGAGATTAGAATAGATGCTGCCAGAGATTCACTACCAGCAAGCATCACTAGAGAATCAGAACTGAGTGATAGTTTATAGAAATTGTGTAAAAATTCCTGACTGACTAAAACTTGTGATGAAATAATGTTGGTTAATGAAAATCCCCATAAAAGGCAGAACATTCATTAAAAATCCCTGTGAATTGCAGTTTCAGGTGATTGATAAAACTCCCTTAAGCTCATGTTGAAGTTGATTGATAAATTCCCAAAAGCTCATATTGAGTTTGATTGAAAGACACCCCACTTCCCCCATTCTAACATTTTATTGATAACACTCCCTTATGTTCATTGTGATTGATGAAACTCCCTTAAACTGTTATGGCTGATTGATAAAACTTCCTCCAGCTTTAATTCAGATTTATCGAGAAAACTCCTGTACACTAATCCAGATTTTAAAATATTCTCTTCAACTGAAAATAAAGTTTCTGATTGATAAAATTGTATCTAAACTGAAAATTAATTAAATTTCTTATTGATAAAATTGCATCTAAACTGAGATTTAATAACATTTTTCGGACTGATAAAATGGTCTGTATATTGACAATTTCAGCATTCTCAGATATTTTTGATTGTACACCAGGATAGAGGCCAAAGTTTCATGTAATATTTTTCAATGGAAACAATATACAGAATAATCATATGTCCCATCTTAATTATACTTTCATCTTCACTATTTTAATCATATAATCTAGAGCATGTAATTCAGGGCTTTTATTTTCCTTTCTTTCGTGAGACTTATCTTTTGGTTTTGTCAACCGTAAATCTGTCTGCAAACATTTAATTGAGCATTGTGTATGCTGTTGTAAATGCAGTTTTCGTATTCATACGTTTATACAGTCACATTTTGTTGATTTTAATTCACCTTGGAAATCTGCTGCCTTGCTGCACAAATGTGGGTAGATTTAACTGTGTTTGGTTTACAAGTTTTTGAAATAGTGGACTGGAGTTGGGTGGAAGTTAACATGATGAGATTTGAGTGTTGGCACAATTGGATATAAAAGTTAACATGGGGAGATTTGATTGGTAGCGAGATAGGATATAAAAGTTAACAGAAAATTACCTGGAAGTTAACAGAATAGTTTATGGATACTAGGATAGGATACAGATGTTACTAGGGTGTGGATGTTAATAGAAAAGAACATGGATGTTAACAAAATGGGATCTGGATTTTGGATGTTAACAAAATGGTATCTGAATAAAAACAGAATTGGAGATAGAGTTAACTGAAAGGGACCTGAATGATAGAAAAATAGTGTCTGGATGTTTGCAGGGTATAATATTAACAGAATAGATTAGGGAGGTTGACAGAATGCTATCTGGTTAGTGGGATAGGATGTAAGGTTTGCAGTAAGTGACCTGGAAGTTGATGAAATGGTTTCCAACATTTGTAGGATAAAATATGGAAGTTAGCAGGCTAGGATGTAGAAGTTAACAAGATAGAATGAGGATCTGCAAGTTAACAGAAAGGTATCTCGAAGTTAATAGGATGGTATCTGGATTTAGCAGGATTGTATATAGATCTTAGCAGGATTGTACAAGGATCTTAGCAGGGAATAAGTGAACGAGGGATCTGGCTTGTAATGAGATATGATATTGAATTTAGTTTAAGATCTGGATTCTAACAAAAGTACAATTTAAGTTAATGTGATATGATAGGGATGTGAGTTTTAATGGGATAAAATTGAAGTTAATGGAATATGATATGGAAGTAAGAATCTAGGTGTTAGCAGGGTAACATTTTAATTAATGGATTAGGACATGAAAGTTAGAATCTGGGTTTAAACAGGATACAGTTGGAGTTAGTGGGATATCATGTAACTTTTAATAAGATATAATCTGGAAGTTACAGCATAAATACAAAACTATCTTAAAGTTGATACAAGACATTCAAACAGAATAATGATGTATTTCTATGGTGGTCATGCTATGGTAACTTGATGTCATACATCCTTAATGTGATTGTCTCATCTATTTATTATTCTATTCTCTGTTTTGCTTTCACTGCATTTATTGTAAACTTGACTCTGTAAATGTGTAGCTTCAATAAATAAAGTTAGACTTGCATTCCAGTTGCATTTTGTTTGTTTGTTTTTTGAGAGAAAGACAAGAACTAGATATTATTTGAAGATAGAACATACTACTACTTTGAAAGGTGTATTTCCACTACTCCTTACCACTACTTTATAAGGTGTATTTTGCCACAAATGCTCAGTCCCCCTTTTCAACAGCAAGTGAAGAGTTCCCATGTCAAGAGCATATGGATTGTCTGCTCAGGACACTCGGATATATGAAGAAATGAACAGGCTGATAAACTGGCTACTGCCACTCCCTTGAGCAGTGAGCTGGATTATAACAAGGCTAATGTGGAAAGGGAAGGTTATCAATGAACATCACAGTAAAGGGGGAGATACTAGAACAAGTAACAAGTTTCTTCTGTCTTGGACATGTAATCAGATGATGGCAGAAGTGAAACAGAAATCAAACAGAGAATATGAATGGCCAAAAATGCTTTCAACAGCATGGAATCTGTATTAATATATAGAGAGATTAACAATGCATTAAAAATGAGAATTGTCAAATGTTATGTATATTCAACTATATGGCGTGGAAGTCTGTACATTAAACAAGCAATTAGGAAGTCAAAAAGAGGCTCTGGAGGTGTGGATATACAGAAGGGTATGTCGTATTTCATTGAAACAGAAACGATCAAATACAGAGGTTCTCGAAAACTGGGAATGAAAAGAAAGTTAATGAAAGAAATAAAAAAGAGGCAAGTGAAATATTTTGGCAATGTTAAAAGACTTATAACACTTTTATTAAAAACAAGGTTGGAGGCAAATGAGCAAGAGGTAGACAACGAAACAAGTGGGAAGATAACATCAAGAGATGGATGAACATTGATATGACAGAATGTACAGTCAGGGTTGGGAATCCATTGCAGCCAACTTTCATTCTGGTGATGGCACCTGATTGACTGAATATGGTAAGGGCTTTCGTAACATGAAATTAGAAAAAAAAGTTTGTTGCTTGTTCTTTATATGACGTTGCAATCAACCCCAGCAATTATTGGCTGTTTGTGATTTGCTAGACAGTGTTATTTCAGCAGTTTGCCATTGCTTTCTGAACAACTGACACCTCATACCTTTAAAATCAACGCAAAGCGGGCTGCTTCCAAAACACCTGCGGCTGATTTTGAAATCTTGACCTATTTATTATATTTGGGATTTATGAAACTGCCTCGCGATTATCCCTGAAGCCAGTTATGAAAGGAGAAACTTAACCTATTCTGTGCCAAACAAACATGGATGATGGCTTGCTTGTTTGTGTTTGCTGGCTTGAGCTCCAACGCGAAGTCCTGTATGTCGGATGAAGACATCCTGTTGTCCAACATCAGTGTGATGTCATACAGGACCTGAGGTTTGCGTGAGTATCCGTTGTCCCATGTCTGGCTTATTGGTGTGCAGACTGGTGGTTCCTCGCCGTACAGGCAGATACTCCGACTTCGGAGGAATGGATGATGGAAAATGGGAAGTAGGGTGTGTCACAGTTATGACTTAAAAGTTGTTAATATGGTAGCAGACGTGTATTATAAAGCAGTGACAACCTTTTGGCAATATATTAGTCCATGGCAGATACAAGAAATCACTTAAAACAATTAATCATCCCATTAATCATCAGTTAAACACCAATCCCATCCTGGGAGAGACTGACATGAACACTTGGTGTGTGTGTACATTATTTATTGTTACATCTAACTTGTTGTACCTGTTACAAAAATCTAAATCTAGACATGAAAACACAAACAAGGGTAACATCATTCAACTAACAGCATGATTACATTGCAATTATCTGGATTAACAAATCTTTGACAAACACAACTCCAGGAAACAAAGCTTGTATTTCTGGTTCTTTTCTTCGTTCACCATCAGACGCCAGAATGAATCAATGCAAAGAAAGCAGCGGTCAACTGAAGCTTGTTGATATCTCCATGAATTTAGTCCTCAAGTGGAGCGGGTGTTGGCCGAAATAGCTTTATCTGTTCTGCATGTGTTGGACTCTCCTGCAACAAATGTTTCATTCATTCATTCATTCAGTAGCATATTCTTTGCAGAACCTCACTCCCATAACAACCTCCGGGAAACTTCTTGGTCACAAACAAGATGTCCCGCATACACCCATCTGGAGATCATCCGCTACATCCTGCACCCATCTTCTTTTTGGCCTTCCTCTTCCTGTCTTCCCAGGCATATACCCCTCCATTATTATTCTCTCCAAACTTTCATGACTTTTCAAATAACCAACACATTTCAATTTTCTGTGTTTTATGGTCTTTAGTAGCCAACCTTCTTCAATATTCAGATCTTGTCGTATGGATGCATTTGTTCTTTTCTGTATCAAGACATATTCTTTGAACCCTCCCCTAACACTTATATTCAAAGGCATTTATGCGCTGCTCAGCTTGTTTAGCAAGTGTCCAGGTCTCACAGGCGTATGTTGCAATGGGAAAGATGCATGCTCTTAAAAATCTAATTTGTGTAGGGCTATCTGTCCCACGCCACAATTTATTCAGTTGTTTTAGTTTATGAAGAGCAGTAGATATTCGTCTTTTAATTTCTTTCATTGTGTCACCATTGTTGGTAATTAATGACCCAAGATATTCAAAATTCTCCACCACCTCCAATTGTTCCTCATTAACATATAATGAGCTGTCATTTTACCAGTTCCACAGTCACATACATCAGTGTCTCCTGTCTTTAATTTATTAAACATATGATATTTCAGCCTGTTGCAACCTGCCCATAGTCTGAAGATTGTACCTTGCTCTTTTCGGTTGAGTTGGTAATATGCTTCATCTTTCTGGTGACCTGGGTGCTGTGATGCCTTGTTATAGTATTGTCATAGATATGTCATACACAATTAATCTGGTCTTCAACAGAACATATACAATTAATCTGGTCTTCAACAGAACATATACAATTAATCTGGCCTTCAACAGAACATATACAATTAATCTGATCTCCAACAGAACATATACAATTAATCTGGTCTTCAACAGAACATATACAATTAATCTGGTCTTCAACAGAACATATACAATTAATCTGGTCTTAAACAGAACATATACAATTGTCCTGGTCTTCAACAGAACATATACAATTGGCCTTGTCTTCAACAGAACATATATAATTAATCTGGTCGTCAACAGAGTATATACAATTAATCTGGTCTTAAACAGAACATATACAATTGTCCTGGACTTCAACAGAACATATACAGTTGGCCTGATCTTCAACAGAACATATACAGTTGGCCTGACCTTCAACAGAACATATACAATTGTCCTGGACTTCAACAGAACATATACAGTTGGCCTGATCTTCAACAGAACATATACAGTTGGCCTGATCTTCAACAGAACATATACAATTGGCCTGATCTTCAACACAACATATACAGTTGGCCTGATCTTCAACAGAACATATACAGTTGGCCTGATCTTCAACAGAACATATACAATTGGCCTGATCTTCAACAGAACATATACAGTTGGCCTGATCTTCAACAGAACATATACAATTGGCCTGATCTTCAACAGAACATATACAGTTGGCCTGATCTTCAACAGAACCTGGTCTGCAACAGAACCTGATCCTCAACAATTTGCCCGCATAGTTGATGATGATTACAAAATGCTATAATACACACACTAGAGTATACCATATCATATCTACCAGTAACATGCAGTTTGTGTTGGCTGTATCCCTGTTAAGCCGTATATATTTGATCATTTTCTCCACAACTGCAATACTAAACATTTTTCACAACTTCTCATAACTTTTATATAGGTTAAAACATCACTCATACAATGAAATGCATTATTCAGTTTAGACAATGTTACCATGCACAAATCCAATTTCTCTTCATTGAACTTTACATGTGGCAAGAAAATCTAGTCAGTAATTCACAAACTGTTAAGAAAATTAAGTAATGAAATCTTTCATAGCTCAGGTTGCCATACAAAAACCTTGTGGCACGTCTTATGGTTTTGAATATTTAATACTGTGACCATTTCAGCATTGACTGGAGTTTCATATGGGTAAAGAGAAAGAGAGGCTTCATGTGGATAAAGAGATAAAGATGCTTCCTTTGAATAAAGAGGCTTCAAATGGATAAAGAGGCTTTATATGGATAAAGAGGCTTCATATGGATAAAGAAGTAAAGGGCTTTCATGTGGATAAAGAGGCATCATATGGATAAAGGGGCTTCATGTGGATAAAGAGGCTTCGTGTGGATAAAGAGATAAAGATGCTTCAGATGGATAAATAGATAAAGAAGCTTCACTTTGATAAAGAGCTAAAGAAGCCTCACTTTGTTAAAGAGATAAAGAAGCCTCACACGGATAAATAGATAAAGAAGCCTCACTGTGATAAAGGAATAAAGAGGCTTCACGTGGATAAAGATATAAAGGGTCTTCACATGGATGTTTGAATCCCCTCGAGGCAGAGACTTTTATCACTGCCCTGGGAACCCTGGTTGACCTAGTTTAAAACTGGTGACAGGAAATCTCTTGGGAAGTAAAAATGTGATGCTGATCACATCCCCATGGAGTGTTGATTGGCCTATAAATATATGATACTAGCAACATATACATTACAATCCTCAAGGATTATAAAAGGGCCTTTTTCTTTTACTGACCAGATAGCCAACACTCGTCAATGCATGAATAGGGACAGCTAAACATTTGTCGCAGGAGTGTCCAACATATGCAGAACAGAGAAAAGTATTTTGGCCGACACTTGCTCCATTTAAAGACAAGCTCTAGAGGATGTCAATAAGCTTAAGTTCACTGCTGCCTTTTTCTTTGCATTTATTCATATTGATGCCTGGAGGTGAACTTAGAAGAAGAAGAGGAAGAAGAAGAAGAAGATGATGATGAAAAAGAAGAAGATGAAGAAGAGGAAGAAAAGGGGATACCTAAGTTTAAATCCTACCATGACATACAGACATTTACGAAGACAACAAACAAATAACAAGTCTTTGATCCGTGATTGTTGAGTATAATGAAAGCTACATACAGAACTATTTCATTCCTTCTGCCCCAGACAACTGCTGCTTTAACATGGGATAATTAATCCTCTTAGCTGACTTCCCATATCTGCCATGGCCTTATATACAGAAGTTTCCTTATGCAACCCCTTTAATTTGATATAGAATACAACATATCTGTTACCATATTTAGGTCATAACTATGATACTTCCCATTTTCCACGATCAAACATTGTTTTGTGGGGTGTGTCCAAACCTACTTTTTATTCAGTACAGAATTTTTTAATGCACGAACCTGGGACTAACTGCTGCTTTCATTAGTCATGAAGCTGGAGGTCAGTCTGAATGAGGATAAAACGAAGATATTTTTTAAAATATTTATTTTATATTATAATACTTATTTTAAACTGTAGTTACAAAGAAAGTAAAGAACAGACAGCCACTTAATTACCACTACTGGCTGTGTCCATCCAGCAGGAACCAATGCTGTTGTGGCTGCCATATTTAATTTAGGTAACATTTCCTGTTACTTTTGACACACCCCCCCCCCCCCCCCCCTTCCTTCTCTTGTCATGCCACATCCAAATAATAATTCATGTTTAACTTTCTTTGGTGGTGGTCTGAAACTGCCTATGTTTGGTTCAATATTTCACATTGAACCTCTGCGCGTTATTGCTACACATGGAAGGAATTCACATACCTTTGTCCTTCACCTTTGTAAACATTCCAGTAATTTTTTAATGTTTATATATTGTGGTTTAATTTAATATTAATTTTACTATTATAAATATTTGTATTGTTCTTAAGAAAGGTTTCAATTACCAAAATATTGTACACGTGGGGTTTCATCTTACTTACGCATACTTGTCTTAGTAATTATTTTATTATGACATTATTTTGATTATAAACAAATAGTCTCTACAATTCAACCCAGGATTTGTGCTGTGGAGAGGTATAACTCCAACGCTGGTCCCCATCATGAGTTGTGGTTATTATATCTTTTTTGAAGCACAGTGTAACAAACTATCATCTGTCAAGACGGCCAGGTGTCAGAACTATTTTGGTCCATTTTCAAACTGTGAATTCAATTCTCTGTACCTGGTCGGAGGCCTTTTTCAGGTATATACATATGCTTGTATTTATTGTTTTTCTGCAAGATCTAACATACCTTCTTATTGTTTTTTATTAAATATTTAGTTACAAACCGTGTTAAAAAAACTAAAACTATAACCTAGAATAAAATGAAACAAACATTTGGCAACACAAATACTAACACCCCCCCCCCCCCCCCCCCTTTAATTTGACAACTCTGATATAACAGCCCCACTTAGTGGCCTTCCATCTTCTAACAGTTAATCTTAAGTACCAACTGCCTGGGACAGAAAGAAAGAGTTAAACATTACATTGTCTGCAGCCTTAACCAGCTTGGTTGGCATCTGGATTTGTTTGCCTTGTGGGCACAGAGAGTCTGACCACTCTAGGTTCAGCATAAGGATTCCTTAAAACATCCTGTTTAAGAACAATGGTCCTAACTAGAGCATCTGTTACTATATACGGGTCAAAGTTTGAGGCTGGTCGCCGGTCCTCTAGAAATCCCTTGCCGTCCTCAGCTACCTGGCGTGGAATTCTGTGAACATAAACAAGTTATGTGTATTTAGTCTGTGAACATAAACAAGTTATGTGTATTTAGTCTGTGAATATAAACAATATATGTGTACTTAGTCTGTAAACATAAATAAGTTATGTGTGTTTTAACCTGTAAACATAAACAAGTTATGTGTGTTTTAACCTGTAAATATAAACAAGTTATGTGTGTTTTAACCTGTAAATATAAACAAGTTATGTGTGTTTTAACCTGTAAATATAAACAAGTTATGTGTGTTTTAACCTGTAAACATAAACAAGTTATGTGTGTTTTAACCTGTAAATATAAACAAGTTATGTGTGTTTTAACCTGTAAACATAAACAAGTTATGTGTGTTTAGTCTGTACACATAAACAAGTTATGTGTGTTTAGTCTGTACACATAAACAAGTTATGTGTGTTTAGTCTGTACACATAAACAAATTATGTATGTTTAGTCTGTACACATAAACAAGTTATGTGTGTTTAGTCTGTACACATAAACAAGTTATGTGTGTTTAGTCTGTACACATAAACAAGTGTTGTGTATTTAGTCTGTACACATAAACAAGTGTTGTGTATTTATTCTACAAAATTCTACAGTCCATACAAGAAAAAGGAAGAGCACCAGGCCGAATAGCTAGAATACTAGGCAAGTATTTGGAAGATCCGGGTTCGAATGTTTGGTGAAGTGATGGATTTCTCCTGCACAGTTTCCTAATGGAAAGATGGTTCGAACACTTCATAAACCTCACAGAATGTTCCTGTTTGGGGACATGTTTTGATGTTTAGACACTCCCATGTCAGTAACCCAAATGGATAGCGAGAGAGAGGGAGACCTTGAGGTGCACGGAGAGGGCAGCTGGAGACAGAAATGTTTCATCTGGGGAGGACCTGGAGGCAGCTGAAGAGGCCGGTAAAGGACGGGGCGGCTTGGTACATGTGCTCCAATGTTTGGTAGTGAGTAGAAGGACAATTGACTGTTCGGCTCATTCTTCTTCTTCTCCTTCATTCGTCCAGATTGTTTATTGTGGATGTAATTGCGTTTTACCTGTTTACAGCAGAGCTGTGATATTTGCACTTTTCGACTGACACATCCAACTTCTTCAGGAATCTGTTGACCCGGTTAACCTTCCTGGCTCATTCTATTCTATACTTAATCCAACTACCCTGGAGATGTTTTGCTGACAGCTTTCGCAGCTCCAAATATATTAGTCATGTTGAAGCTCTCTCTCTCTTCAAAGCGGAATAGACATATCATTTCTCTTACTTATCACCTCCACAACTGGCAATCCACAGTTTTCACAATATTCTTCTCACCAGCCACATCTCCGCTACCTCCAAGTTCTTCCTAATTTTAACGCAGAAGCCACAAACAATATATTGCAAGATTTCTTGCCTGGTATATTCGCTGTAGCTCATCACATGCACAATGTGGAGTTATATATCACATAACTGTGTTAGGTCTTAGTCAGATATGACTGAGCTACAGTAGACGGTACTACCAGCTTTCTGTTAGCACCAAACCCGACACCCCACATTGTGCCAACGGCTTCGGGCGGAAGAGCGCAATTGGGAGGGTATAAGCCTTACCCTGGTGCGAGGAAATGCAAGCTAAAGACAAAATATCATGGCAGGGCAGACCAGGCCCCTAAGACTTGGTTGGCGGCTGGTCTAGGATCGAAGCTCCGACAGGCAGACAGTTAGAGCATTGCTTTGCTGATCCGGCAGCTTCTGCAGCTTGTCTTGTTCCAGATGTAGGGGTGTTACCTTTCCTCTGGAGTGAACTAGGCAGGCCGAGAGAGGGATCATGCTGCATGGGCAACACACACATGATCTCTATATTTTAGCCCAGACTTTGTGCTATGGAGATACACAGATTATGTCACAAGGTGCACATGGGGTACCATCAATCTTTATTGACGACGCCGAACTAGAGATGGTAGACCATTTTACATTTCTAGGATCTAGAATATATCTAGGTAAATAGCAAATTATCCCTAGATCAGGAAATCAACATCCGGATTGGTAAGGCAGCAACAACAATGAACAGGTTAAGAAAAAGAGTCTGGGAGAACAGGAAGCTTACTGCAAAAACAAAAGTCCTTGTCTATCAAGCCTGTGTCCTTAGTACTCTTCTTTATGGCAGTGAAACCTGGACAACTTACTCACACCAAGAGAAACATTTAAAAGCTTTCATATGCGGTGTCTGCGAAGAATTCTTGGTATTAAGTGGCAAGACAAAATCACAAATACTGAAGTATTGGAAAGATCAGGTTGTGTGACAGTTTATTCCATGCTCAGTCTTCGTAGACTTAGATGGATAGGACATCTTAGGAGGATGGATGATGGTAGAATACCAAAGGATATCTTTTTTGGTGAATTACAGATGGGTAAGAGATCTCGGGGTCGGCCTCTACTATGATACAAAGATGTGTGTAAGCGGGACATGATTGATACAGGCATTGATAATGCACATTGCGAGCAAGTCGCAGCTGAACGTGTTGCATGGAGGGCAAACATCAGAAATGGAATAAAGATAAAAGAGAAAATTATTGCAGATAAGTCACACACCGAGCGTTTGAGACGTAAGATGGTGCATGATGGTGGAAATGACCACGCGTTCACATGCACCCACAGTGAACGGACATTTACAGCGCAAATTGGCCTTATCTGTCACATTCGCTACCGCCATAGGTAAAAGTTATTATGCCTTTTTAAAGCACAAACTATCGTCTGTCAAGACGGCATGGTGCCAATGGAATATCACATAAAGTGAGAAATTCTTCCGAATTTGTTCATTCACATTTTGAGATTACTTACCATACATCAAAACATGTTCCTTATAACATTTTACTACTCTCTTTTCTCTTGATCCTCACTATTCTAAGAATGTTTCTATAACATTTAAATTCAGTGATCAAAGAGCAAGTAAATGGGCGTATTCTTCAACAAGTGAATCAGTACAGTTATCTCAGAACAGTCATAACATCTGATGGGAGATGCCTTGAAGAAATTAGAACAAGAATTGCCATTGTAAAGGTAGCCTTTTGCAAGATGAAAAAAATACTGACCAATAAAAAGATATCAATTGAAACGAGAAAAAGAGTGTTGCAGCGCTACATAGAACCTGTACTTTTGTATGGATGTGAAGCGTGGACAATGAGCAGACAAGCTGAAAAACATCCGATGGCTGTGGAAATGTGGTTTCTGAGGAAAATGCAAAGAATACCATGGACAGACAGAAAAACCAATGAACAAGTCCTTCAAGAAACAAATGTAGGTCGTACACTGATTAGAGACATGAGACATAGACAGTCAAAATTTTTTGGGCATGTTATGAGAAGAAATGACTTGGAGAACTTGGTGACAACTGGCAGGATCAAAGGGGAAAGACCAAGGGGAAGACCGAGAGGTAAATACCTGGATGGCTTGGCCGAGACAGAAACATAGAGCTGATCCATGACTCTGGTGATTGAGTAAGATGGCAAAACATGACTGCCCACACTTATCAGCATGGCACATGATGGATGGATCAAAGAGAGGTCAGGAATACAAGTTAGAGGTTATAATATGAACAATCCACGCTATACAAATGATGATACAGTATTTATGCCAGAAAATGCAAAAGATCTACAACTTTTGAACATTGTTGTAAAGTAACAGAAACAGTCAAGATTGTTGGGCACGTTATGAGAAGAAATAAACTGGAGAATTTGGTGACAACTGGCAGGACTGAGAGGAAAAGAACAAGGGCAAGACTGATATAGCTGGATGGCCTGTCCACAAGGATTAATCAAGACACATGGCAAATGATGATTATGAGTAACAGAGTGGTTTGTTTGTGGAAAGAGGGGTGGGGGTGGGGGGGGGGGGGGTGGGAGGACTTTCCTTGAAATGATTTACTATAATACTTAACACAAACTGATGACTTATAGGATGTAATATTATAAATGTTGATAGCTTGTAATATTCCATGAAGGATGACCATTAATAGTTTGGTGAATGAAAGTACCCATAACCAACATGCCAATTTGGCCATCAACAACCAATATGGTTTATAAAGCAATATAATAAATTATCAAATCATTCCAGAAATGTAGAAAAGTATTCATTGAAATATCTTACCGTATAGTAGCATCTCTGTCCTCAACTCCCCATTTAAAATGTCTGGAAGCTGTGCAGAAGAATCCTTTGATTCTGGCTTCGTTGTCTGCTCCCCCATGTGGGTCACATAATGACAAGAACTGATCGTGTGTTTTGGCCAGCAGTGGCATGGCGGCCTTAATGTGGCTGCAAGTAGAGATGTTTGAGAATTTTTGAACAGAACGAGAATTGGCGGACTCACAAGTTTTGTGTGATCTGTGCCTCTGTACACACACAAATATTTGACAATGAGTAATGCAAAAATATGAAACAATTAGATGCAATATAAATGTGGTATTTGAGAAAAATGGAGAATACATTAAACAAGTTAAAGGGATGTCAGTATGGCCAAATTTATAAGAGCTCTTGCTCTGAAAATTTCGATGTGCTGATGCTGAAGTAGTGGGTTCAATCCCTACACAGATCAGTTAGACTAAAATGTTGACATCTCATCCTTGACTTAGGGAAGGAAGTTACAAGTACCTCAGAAGTCGGAGTGGGTTCATCTGATGGTGAGGGACTCTGATATTAGGGAAATCTAATCCAGAAGCAAATATCAGTCTAGTGCATTAAAAGTAGTAGCACGTGTTTGGACTACGCTTGAATTCAAAGCAGAAAAAAAAAAAAAAAAAAACTACTTATTGTATTCCCTCATTGAGTAGCTACAGTAACCTGCTGAAACTAAAAGAGTTGATCTACAGCTGACTGTTATCCCCCATTGAGTAGCTACAGTAACCTGCTGAAACTAAAAGTGTTAGATAACCACTGACTGTATTCTTACATTGAGTAACAACAATAACTTGCTGTAACTAAAAGAGTTGATCTACAACTGACTGTTACCCCCCATTCAGCAGCTACAGTAACTTACTATAACTAAAAGCTGTAGATAACCACTTACTGTATTCCCCCATCTTCTCTCATTGGCTTGGTACTGAAGTTAACATGGCCGCCACAAGCGCCAACATCTCCTGGTATAATTTTAGGGTGGAAGGACACTGCTACCCCAAACTCTTCAGACAGGCGGTGCAGCAGATAGCGAGCCATCCACAGGTCATCAGAAGCTCGAACCCCTTCTGTAGGCCCCACTTGAAACTCCCACTGAGGCCAAGGAGAAAAATAAAGATAATTTGTGACAACTTGTGAGTGGACAACATCGAGAGATGGATTAGAAGGTTGTGTACAGGAAAAAGTAAAGATAATGTGTGACAACTTGAGGGTGGACAATATCAAGGGATGGATTAGACGGTTGTATGCAGGGGGGAAAGTAAAGATAATGTGTGACAACTTGAGGGTGGACAATATCAAGGGATGGATTAGACGGTTGTATGCAGGGGGGAAAGTAAAGATAATGTGTGACAACTTGAGGGTGGACAATATCAAGGGATGGATTAGACAGTTGTATGCAGGGGGGAAAGTAAAGATAATGTGTGACAACTTGAGGGTGGACAATATCAAGGGATGGATTAGACGGTTGTATGCAGGGGGGAAAGTAAAGATAATGTGTGACAAAGGTGGAAAACATCCTGAGATGGTCTAGAATAGTGTGTACAGGAGAAAGTAATGATAATGTGTGACAACTTGTGGTTGGAAAACATCCTGAGATGGTCTAGAATGTTGTGTACAGGGGAAAGTAAAGATAATGTGTGACAACTTATCTCTTTCGCTACCAAGGGCCTATACATCGCCACAATTGACCAACTCTGGTGGAAATTGGTTATTCTATCGACACAGAATGATCTGTGGTGTATTTGATACATTTCTGCTCCATTCCGGAATTTTAAGTTACAGTAAACTGAAAATTTACATGGCCGGAACATATCTTTATCATCATTGTGCGGTAAATCATTTGCATTTTATAACATTATTGTGACACACCCCTACTTCCAGTTTTCTGCCATTATTTTTTTTTCCATTTTTTGTGAAGAAGACATGGTTCAGAATATGCAGCAAAACTTCCTTTTGGGTAATTTTAATGTTTATATTCTTGAAGACAAGTGGTGTTTGTTTCATTATTCAGTAAATTAAACATGATTAGCAGTAGGGAAGTATAGAAAACAACATATAAGTGCAATTTTTAAAATAATTTTTACCTCTTTAATTTCAGTTGTTATTATTAAACCTCTCATTATTGTCATAAAATTTGTAACCTATCAATTAATTATTAACACTGTCATGTTTCTTGTGCAATCCTCTTTAATTTCATATATAATACAATATATCTGCTACCATTTTAACCATTTTAAAAGCATTATTGTAACACACCCCTACTTCCAATTTTCTGCCATGAATTTCTGTTTGGTCAGGACCCAATTTTTGTTTGGTAGCGAAAGAGTTATGGGTGGAAAACATCAAGAGATGGTCTACAATGTTCTGTACAGGAGAAAGTAAAGATAATGCATGGAAACTTATGGGTGGATAACATCAAGAGATGGACTAGAAGATTGTATACAGGAGAAAGTAAAGATAATGTTTGACAACTTGTGGGAGGACAACATCAAGAGATGGATTAGAACATTGCATGCAAGCAGCTTAAAGAAAGGAAAGGTATTTAGGAGGCTCATTACTTTTGAACTACAATGCAGAGATTGCACTGTAAAATGAAATGTAATGCAAAAGTGTTGTATTGGTGTAAGGTGTTTAGGCTTTACATTTGCTAAGCCATGAATGCATGTGTCCATGAAACATGAGGTGAGGAAACCATCTCCCTTCCTTATCATGTTTCCTTCCAATAAAATTCTCAAGTGCTCATTTTACCAGACTGGATTGGTTTCAAAGCTAAACTAATATACTTATAATATAATCAATTTCGAGGATCAAACCTCCAGCCACTGTGTTGACCAGTTAGTGTACAGAATACAAGTCATGAGGAGTCTCCGAGGTGAAGTGGTCAAGCTATCTGACTCGGGCTCCAAAGGTTGTTGGTTCGATTCCGGGCCGCGCCCTTCAGTTCACGAGTGAATTTTTTCTGAGACTCCTGGGAGTTCGTGCTTTGTGCAACGCTTTCTGCACTGTGGAAAGAGACTGAGCCATATGGGATAAAAACCCGGTGCAATGAAGTCGACCCTGTCGACTTTTAAGAGACTTTTTTTATACAAGTCACAGAAAACAAGTCGCAGAATACAGGTCACACAATGCAAGTCACAAAATTGAGGCTATCAGCTACAAATCACAAAATGTAAGTCACAGAATGTAGGCCACAGAATACCAGACCTGGGACATATGCAAGTGTGTGTGTGTGTGTGGGGGGGGGGGGGGGGGGGGGGGGGGGGGGAGGGGGGGGGGAGGGGGGGGGGGAGGAGTGTGCATGTGTGCATGTGGTGTGTGTGGTGTGTATGTGTGGGTGTGTGGGTAGGTGTGTTTGGGTGGGTGGGTGGGTATGTGTGTGTATATTGATAATGATAGTGACTGACTGGCACTTTGCCGTCTTGACAGACGATAGTTTGTAAAGTGGAGTTATACATCTCCATAACACAAAGCCTGGGCTGAATTGTAGAGACCATGTGTTGTCCATGCAGCATGATCTCTCTCTCGACCTGCCTAGTTTACTCCAGAGGAAAGGTAACACCAATACGTCTGGAACAAGACAAGCTGCAGAAGCTGTCGGATCAGCAAAGCAATGCTCTAACTGTCCGCCAGTTGGAGCTTCCATCCTAGACCATTTGTCAACAAAGCCTGGTCTGCCCTGCCATGACATTTAGCCTTTAGGCAGCATTTCCTTCCACTAGGGTAAGGCTTGTACCCTCCCAATTGTACTTCTCCACCCGGAGCCATTGGCACAATGCAGGGGTGTTGGGTTTGGTGAGCACTGCCCATCATTCAGTGCTAACAGAAAGCAGGAAGAACCGTCTACTGTCATCATACGGTAGCTCAGTCATATCTGACATAGATAATGGTAGTGGTAGTGATAATAATAATAAGGAAGATAATAATAGTTATGATGGTGTTTGTGAAGACAATGTTGATGATGATGATGATGATGATGATGATGATGATGATGATGATGATGATGATGATGATGATGATGATGATGATGATGATGATAATGATGCTACACACCTGTCCTGGAAAAGCCTCGGCGTTCCCACCTGAGATATTGATGCCGGCATAGATGCAAGTGAAGAGATGCGCCTCGTACAGGTCCCTACCAAAAGTCTTGTGCATACCCACAGCATCATGATGCATTGGCCCTTTGGGAGGAACAGGAGTTGAGACGGGTCAGTGAATTTCTCATGCAAGATTGACAGCAAACATTGTAAAGTAGCCAGTACAGTTATGACAACTTCTTCTTGCCTTAGGTGTGTGATTACAGCGCATTTTCTAACCCAGTCGGCACTCGATATGACCTCTCTCTCTCTCTCTCTCTCTCTCTCTCTCTCTCTCTCTCTCTCTCTCTCTCTCTCTCTCTCTCTCTCTCTCTTTTTTTCTCTCTATCTATCAATCTCTCGCTTTCTCTATTCTCACCCTCTCTTTTTCTAACTATCTTTGTTACTTTCTCTTTCTCTCACTCTGGGTCTCTCTCATTCTCTTTCTTTGTCACTTTCTCTCTTTCTATCTCTCTCTCTCTCCCCCTCCCTCTCTCTCTATTTTTCCTATCTCTCTTTCTGTCTATATTTCTCTCTTTCTCTCTTATTTTTTCTCCATCTCTCTCTCTCTCTGTCACTCTCTCTTTCTCTCTCTCTATCTCCCTATCTCTCTCTGTCTGTCACTCTCTCTCTCTGTCTGTCTGTCTCTCTCTCTCTCTCTCTCTCTCTCTCTCTCTCTCTCTCTCTCTCTCTCTCTGTGTCTGTCACTCTCTCTCTCTGTCTGTCACTCTCTCTCTGTCTGTCACTCTCTCTATCTCTTTGTCTGTCACTCTCTCTCTCTCTATCTGTCACTCTCTCTCTCTCTCTCTATCTCCCTATCTCTCTCTCTGTCTGTCACTCTCTCTCTCTCTCTGTCACTCTCTCTCTATCTCTCTCTGTCTGTCTGTCACACTCTCTCTCTGTCTCCCTATCTCTCTCTCTGTCTGTCACTCTCTGTCTGTCACTCTCTCTCTCTGTCACTCTCTCTCTCTCTGTCTGTCACTCTCTCTCTATCTCCCTATCTCTCTCTCTGTCACTCTCTCTCTCTCTCTCTGTCTGTCACTCTCTCTCTCTGTCTGTCACTCTCTCTCTCTCTGTCTGTCTGTCACTCTCTCTCTATCTCCCTATCTCTCCCCCTTTTTGTAGGCCAGTATATTCCACATGGCTAATAACAAGTGTCAGACCATTATCTAATATTACTGTGTTGTATAGTTTTGATGTTTGCATTTTGCCCATGCCTTTATAATGCATATCTTTTATATTGTTGCTGTTCTTTGTTAGCCTTGAATGATGTTTGAATGAAATAATGTATGAAAGAGAGTGATAGAAGGGCAGAATGTTAGAAGGGCCTGCGTGCCCAATTCTTAACCCTTTGAAAGTAAAGTTTGTTCGTTCGTTCGCTCTCTCTCTCTCTCTGTCTGTCTCTCTCTCTCTCTCTCTATTTGTTTTTCCTGTCAGTCTCTCTTTCTCTCCTCCCCACCCCCCTTCTTTTTATATCTCTTTGTCTCTTTCTCACTTTCTCGACATTTCTCTCTCCTCCCTCTCTTTTTCTGTCTAATTCTCTCTTTTCTCTCTTTATCTATACCTTTGTCAATCTCTCTCCCCCTATCTCTTTCTGTATCTATGTCTCTCTCTCTTTTTTCTCTCTTTCTCTCTATATATTTACCTATATCACTCTCCCTGTCCTTCTCACCCTCTCTCTCACTCCCCCTTCCTCTCTCTCCATCTCTCCCCCTCTCTTCTTCTCTCCCTCCCTCTCTCTTTCAATCTCTCTCTACCTCTGTCTTTTTATCTCTCTTTTTCTCTCTCCTCATTTCCCTCCCTCTCTCTTCCTCTACATCACTCTCTCTCTCTCTCCCTCCCTCCCTCCCTCCCTCCCTCTATCTATTCCCCTTGGTGAAACAAGAACTTGGAGCTCATTTTTCCTGCTTACTCCACTATGTTTATAATTAAAGTGATTAATAGCGAGTTTTAAACCTTCTCTGGTTCTAAGTGACTGTTCTTTTCTCTGTTGCAGACCAAGCAGGTGCCCTCTTTACCGCTGTCTTCTTTCATTGGATCACTCTTCGACACCCTCGATGCTTCTTTATTACAATTTTTATTATACGTTATTACTATTACTGAGTCAGGTGTATTATTGATTTTTCAATTTCCACCTGCCTTTATAATGAATATCTTTTATATTGTTGATGTTTTCAGTTAGCCTTGAATGATGTGTGAATGGTATAATGTATGTAAGAGAGTGATAAAAGGGCAGAATGTTAGATGGGCCTGCGTGCCCAATTCTTAACCCTTTCAAAATAAAGTTTTGTTGTTGTTGTTGCTTCTATCCTTCTCTGTTATTATTTTATTATGTTTGTTGGTTTAACTTCGACCCTGCTTCTAGTTGTCTTCTTTGCTGCTGTTTTTATACGTATTGTTATTATTATCATAATTGTTATTGACCCTACTAATATGTTGTGGTGTCAGTTTAGCTAGCAATGTTGCCTATTACTATTACTACTGTTGTTTTTCTTATTGCTATTCCTATAGCTACCTGTTCTGTAGGGAAGGAGTTATGAGCGCAGTTCATAATCACTCATACTGCATTCAAAACATAGCTACAGGCGATTTGGAAGCAAACGCCTTGCGCTGACTTTTAAAAAAAATGGTATAAGTGCCGGTCGTTTAAAAGCCAATGGCAAACTACTGAACATAATCCTCACTCCACCAGTTCCATACTTGATTGTTCATGCAACAGTTCCATACAATATTCCACACTCTAACAGTTTCACACTTGACTCCTCAGTTCCATAGTTGATTCCCCAGTTCAACATTTCCATACTGGATTCCCCACTTCAGAAGTTCCATACTTTATTCCCCACTACAACCCATCACCTGTCTTGAAACTGAAGTTGGTTGATGTGAGTGCTCTTATACCGAAGCTGCAATATTCACACCTTGTGGCAGATAAATCTGACTGTTGGAATCGTTGCACCTGATCACAGACCTGGCAAAACGGTGCATTGTAACTCGTTTCCTGATAACGAAAAACTATTAACTGTAATCAAATCCTGTGGTGCAAATTTGCGGAACAATACTATCCTGATCAATGATAACTGTACAGGGGAATAATTACAGTTTGTTTATCTTTGGTGAGGATAGTCAGTGTGCAAGCTAGGGTTTTTGTATGATAGAGAGAAATAAAGAATTGTTGACAAAGTGGATGCCACAATTGAAGTTTTAAAAAGATGATAAAAAAAGGAAAGAGAAATGGGAAATGAATAATAAAACATAGAAATACCAATAGGCACAAATATAGACAATTACAAGCATGTATGCGATTAGAATAAAAAAGACATATGAAAGGACAGACACGATCAGACAGAAAGACAAATAAATAGACAGACAAACTCACTCACACAGGTAGGTGGGCAAGAAGGTAGGCAGATAGGTAGGCATGTAGACAGACAGACAGCTAGCTAGACAGACAGACAGCTAGATAGACAGACAGGTAGGCAGGCAGGCGGGCGGGTGGACGGATGGATGGATGGACGAATGGACGGAAGGAAGGAAGGAAAGAAAGAAAGAAAGAAAAAAAGAAAGAAAAAAGACAGACAGACAGAAAGAAAGAAAGAAAGAAAGAAAGAAAGAAAGAAAGAAAGAAAGAAAGAAAGTCAGCACCTAAGAACTGGAACACATATCAGACACGATCAGACAGAAAGACAAATAAAGAGACAGACAAACTCACTCACACAGGTAGGTGGGCAAGTAGGTAGGTATGTAGACAGACAGCTAGCTAGACAGACAGACAGCTAGTTAGACAGACAGACAGCTAGACAGACAGGTAGGCAGGCAGGCGGGCGGGTGGACGGACGGGCGGACGGATGGATGGACGGACGGAAGGAAGGAAGGAAGGAAGGAAGGAAGGAAGGAAGGATAAGAAAGAAAGAAAGAAAGAAAATCAGCACCTAAGAACTGGAACACAAATCAGACATGCAAGCAAAAGAACTACGGCAACAATATTTCACAATCAATACATGGGACCCAATATTGGCACTCACCTGCCGGCTGGGGCATGAATGGACTCGGCCAGCCCAGAGGTCGATTGGAGGGGTCAATAATGGAATATTCCTGCTCCAGCCCAAACCAGGGAGCAGAGGCTGTAACTTCCGATGTTGTCATGGCATCCGTGCAGCTCTTTCTGAAGTTGCGAGCTGGGAATGGGAGAATCGTGTATTTAATGTTTATTCTAAGAATTAATTCTGAACCAAGATTTGGCTTTATGCGGCAGTCACAAAAAGATGACTGGCCAATGGTTTGTGCAGCCCTTGTTAAAATGTGAAGTGAAAAATGTGGTAGTATTATAGCAAATATTTGTGATAATAATTGTCTCCTCCTCCTCCTCCTCCTCCCTCTCCTCCCCCTCCTCCCCTTCTTCTTCTTCTTCTTCTTCCCTCCTCCTCCTCCTCCTCCCCATCTCCATCATCTTCTTGTTGTTTTACTTGTTTCACATCTTTGGACGAGTAGAATGAAAGAAGTTATATTATTGAATTATTTTTATATATCTTAGATCGAGAAGAAGTGAAAGAAGTTATATCATTGGTTCATGCTTTTATTCATGAGAAGTGGTAGAAGCTAAATCATTGGTTCATGATTTTGATCACGAGAAGTGAAAGAAGGTAATTCATTGGTTAATGAGTTTGGATTCCACAATTGGCTTGTGTTATTTGTGTTGCTAAAAATATCAAAAGATGACAACAAGACAGCGAAATCAATTTCTCGTGTTCCCGAAAATCTTTTTATGAGAAAAAGTTGTAGAAATTACATAATTAATTCTCATATTTATGAAACACTTTTATGCGATGAAGTGAAAAAAAAAAGAAGTAAGGATGGCTGTGAGGAAAGGGGGGGGGGAAGGGGGGGGGGGGATATTATTAGAAAACAAAAAAGTGATAACATTAACTAACATCTTTAAACATCTTATTGTGAGAAGGGGAGAAGAAAGTGACAGCAATGCCTGGTGTTTATGAAAGTTTGATTATGAAAAGGGGGCTAAAAAAGCGGTTACAAAGTCTGCTGTTTATTAATTTATTTGATTATGCGAAGGGGCTATGAAAGCTGCAGCACTGTCTGTTTTATTCCCCTCGCTGGTTTTGGACTCAAATGTTGTCCATACACGTGCTACTACTTGTTTTATGCACGGGGCTGATTTTTGCGTGTGGATTAGCTTTCTTTATTACCAGTGTCCCTCGCTATCAGGCGAACCCACTCCGACTTCTGAGGTACTTGTAATTTACATCCCCAAGTCAAGGACGAGAAGCCAACATTGTAGTCCAACTGACCCGTGTAAGGGTTGAACCCGCTACCTCGGCATCAGCGCAACGGAAGTCTAAGAACAAACGCTGTTATCCATTAGGCCATGCCGACATCCAGTGCCTGTTTATCAAAGTTTGAATATGAGAAGTGGGAGTGGGTTAGAGATCACGACGTGCTCGGGACGCAGAGGTGTTTCCAAGGCACCAGGGCCGGGTTATATACTGGCCAAGACCTACTGACGCGTCCTCGTCGAGCGTCCTGGGCAACAGGTCCCTTCGGGGTCCTGGCTAAAGTCAGTAGGATCGCCGATTCCTCCGAAGTCGGAGAGAGTCTGCCTGTACGGCGAGGAACCACCAGTCTGCACACCAATAAGCCAGACATGGGACAACGGATACTCACGCAAACCTCAGGTCCTGTATGACATCACACTGATGTTGGACAACAGGATGCCTTCATCCGACATACAGGACTTCGCGTTGGAGCTCAAGCCAACGAACACAAGCAAGCAAGCATGCACGACATGTTCCTCTGGTTTGTACAGGCTTGGTTCGGCTCACAGCCTTGAATGTATAGAAGTTATATAGGGTGTATTTGTAATGACTGTGCGATGTTTGAAAATTATTGCCGGCCCAAGTTTTTTACTCACCCTCTGTAAAGTTCATGCAACATAATAGGTAAATACAAAATTTGGACCGACAATATTTTCAAACACTGCACAGTTATTACAAATACACCCCAACTCCCCGCCAACCCAGCCTAAGTGGGTACCAGAACACGTCATGGGATGTAAAGGCGTCCGATGTGACATTGATCTCATCATCCATCAAGTTTTCATGTGTCTAAAGAATTGGGCTAGTACCAATGCGAGCCCGTGGCGTCAAATTTGTTCCTTTACCTTTTTGTGTAGACTTTGCTAAACAGATTTACACATCTGATAGTGATGTGTTCCAGAGACCACAAGATTCACAAGAAGGTATTTTGCTTTCCTTCTCAGCATCTTATCTTAGACAAGAAGTGGTGAGAAGACAGACAGGCATAACGACAGACGGGGGAATAGATAGACAGAGAGAACGAACGATAGAACAAACTTTATTTTCAAAGAGTTGCGTATTCGGCACGCAGACCCGTGCACCATTCTGCTTTTCTTATCTCTTAGTTGAGTTTAGTTTAGTCGACGGATCAACATCACGGCACACGGGTATAACCCATAAGTGCTCCGTTCTACTCCTAACTCAAGCCTGAGTCTGGAGAATCTCAGCCAAGTGCACGAACTCCGTAGCACCGACTAGGATCCTGAAATACTTTGGGTAGATGTTTAACTCGATAATTTGCCCGGGCAGCGCCGTTAAACTACTTTTTTTTTCGATTTCCAACTGCGAAGGGATTATTTACGTGAGCAATAATATACACGGGCGTTCGCTCTCACTACCCAGAGACCAGGGGAAATTTTGTTACTAGAAGTCCACTGGAAAAAATCCCGGCCCCAGCACTCGAGGCGGACACCATACCTCGAGACCACTCATCCCCCTTTTTCGTATCTCTCTTCTTTCATACGTTATTTCTGTCATGCACCACTTTTGGGGCTAATCTTAACAGCAACCATAGCTATTGGATATATGCATTATAAACACATATACTATAAACATACGGGCAGTTTGGTAGTCAGACAAGCAGACAGACTGACACGCAGACAGACGGACACACAGATAGGCAGACAGATAGACAAATAAAAAGACAAGTTGGTAGACAGACATGCGGACAGAAAGAAAGACAAACTGACAAACAGACAGACACAAACAAAACTCACGAGCAGGAGACCAATCATTGGCATAGACTTCACAAAGTACCAGCTTGTGGTTCCCTTGTCGAAATGGATCATTGTAGACTGCCACAGGCTTCAGGAACCGGTCCTCTACTGGAAAGTTTGCAGCAAAACTCCACGTGGGCACATCTGCAATATGGAATTCATGGGGAATTCATGTTATGAAAATATACAAGAGACAACATTGCAGATATAAACAAATTCCAAGAGAACGAAAGAAGAAATAATGTTACGAAAGTGTCTTTTATCTGATGCTTCTTTTTCTTTCTTCTACCGCATTCATCCGGAGTTTTTTGTTTTTGTTTTTTCGGACGTAGTTGCGTTGTGCCTGTTTACAGCAGAGCTGTGATACTTGCGCATTTTGGCCGACACATCCGACTTCTGCGGGCATTTGCTAACCGGGTTAACCTTCCCTGTTTTATCTGATTCAGTGCCAAACAAAAAGAAGGTTTGGACCAAACAAAAAGAATGTTTGGACCAAACATGGTACACAATCAAATGAACAAGTATTATAATGTAAATTTCCGTTAACTGAACATTGTAATCGCCTAAGATGCCACGAAACAAAACAAAAAAAAACACATTGACCCTAATATGGCGATATATCGTCCTTATGTCCAAATAGGAGGTCGCATGTGGCGGTATATTATCCTTCAGTACTGAATCAGTTCAAAAACGTCACAGTCAACCCCAACATTTATTATCTGTTTGTGATTTCAAGGCAATTTTATGTTCAGTAATTTACCGTTTCTTTCTGAACAGCCAACGCTCGTACCATCGCCTATGTAAATCACCTATGGTTTAATTTGAACCCGGTTAGTCGTTATTGTGGAACTGTGTTCACTAGCCTCTGGCCCAACGCCGGCGACTGGTTCATGTCATAGAATAGAGCATTTACTTGCGGAGCAATGGTATCTGGTTCCAGTACCGAATAGCAAGGTAGCAGACACAGACAGTCAGACGGACAAAGACAAACTGACACAGACGCACGCAGATCCACACTGACACACACAAGAACACAGACACAAACAGGCAGGCACAACCTCACATCGACACAGACACAGACAGACACAGACTAACACACGTGCAGACACGAACACACACAGACACAGACAGACAAACACACACCCACGTACATACAAGCACACATACAGATACACACTGACAAACACACCGACATACAAAACATACTTGTGCACACATATAGGTACATAGAAATTGCCACGCACACAAGAACATATAGACACACTGACATAGAAACATACAGACTCACAAACAACAATATACACATACCCACACCTGCACACATATTAACGGGGAGACACTCAACACAAACTATACACAAACGATACACATACTATAAATATCTGCACACATAGGCACGGGGAGATACACGCTATACAAAAGATACACAAATTATTAACAAACTATACACAAACTATACACAAATTACACATAAACCATATACAAACTATACATAACCTATACACAAATCATATAGAAAATATATACAAACTATACCCAAACCATAACATACCATACATAAAATATACACAAACTATACACAAACCATACACAAACTGTACACAAACCATACACAAACTGTACATAAACTATACACAAACCATACACAAACTATATACAAATTATACACAAACTATACACGAAGTGTACACAAACTATATACATACAATACACAAACTATACACAAACCATACACACACTATACACAAACCATAAACAAAGTATGCACAAACTATACACAAACTATACACAAATCATACACAAACTATACACAAACTACACACAAGCTGTACACACACTATACAGAAACTGCACAAACGATACACAAACTATACACATACTATACACAGATTATACTCAAACTATACACAAACTATACACACCTGAAGGATCTGTTGGCACCTTGTTAAGCTTTCTACACTTGCTATGTATATTATAACCATCCTCAGCGATGTACACATACTCCACCAGAACCTGGTCCTGAAAATATAGGTCAGTGGGTCAGTTATACACCTCACAATGTCGCGAGTACTACATTCGCAGGTAGTGTTAGACATTCCTATCATCATTTGTCCAGAATTTAAGCCTACGACTCGGTCATGAGCAAGAGAAGAAAGATGAGGTCTAGACCCAAGCAAGCATACATACATGCGTGGATGAGTCATGTTTGGTGGCCACTATCCGGCAGCCTCCATCTCCTGTTTGCTGTGTTGCCAGACATTTCAAGTTCGGACATTCATGTACTTGGCATTTTTGTAACGATGTTGTTTGCAAACTACCTTCTTTACAGATGCCAAAATAATCATGTTTCGTAATTTAATCTAGAGAAAGTGATGACAACTGGCAAGATTGAGGGGACAAGAACAAGGGGAAGGCAGAGAAGTAAATACTTGGATGGTTTGGCCACGTGGCATGGTCGAGACAAGAACACAGAGCTGATCCACGACTCTGGTGATCGTGTGAGATGGCGAAACATGACCACCCACGCTTACCGGCATGGCACATTATGATGGTGTTTGCATGACTACCATCTACTCCCGTGAAAGACAATCATCTTGTCTAGTCTTGCTGGACGGATCAAGTTGGAAACAATACAGACTGTAGGAATAAAAACAGGGGATAAAAGGCAAGATAACCGACTTCATTGCACCCGGTATTGTCCCATATGGCTTGGTCTCTTTCAGCTGGCCGCCTGTCGAAAACGTCGCAAGAGCACGAACTCCGCAGATCCAGCGACGATCCCCAAGAGTCCAAATAGAAAATTGCACCTGTTGACGAAATTACTGGGTCCAGAATCGAAATCATAACCTTCGGAGGCCGAGTTAGGCGGTGTAACCACTTGGCCACGGAGGCTCCCTTTTAAGTCTTCTTTGTTGAATCCTGTTCTTGTTCTGCTCTGTTCTTTGTTCTTGTCAGAATCTCCATCGCCATCGCCTGTAAGGGACGGACATGCACGACGATGAACCCGACGGAAAGCTACTACTACACAGTTGATGCCCAGTAGTCAGCGTGACGCACGAAGCGCACGGGGACTAAAAGCCAAGGGCTGACTAGAAACATCGGCGGTAGCTCAGACTGCTTCAGGACTCGAGTCAGGACGGACATGAGAGAAAGTGTTGCGAGTGTTCATGTATTATTCCATGCTCAATGTGAGAAAGCCTGTATGCTTAGTAGATGCTGTTTGAGACTGAGTGAGTGCTTTGTTCTATGAACTTGTATATTGCATAATTGTAATTGTAATGGCATTGTCGCTAATTGTGAGCGCAGCATTATATGAATGCCGTTGAGTAGAGTTGTTTATGTAATTAAAGTGTTTCAGTTATGTTGCCGCGTGTTTGAGTACAATCATTCTTTGTGTATGATTGTTTCACTCCTGTTAGTGAACACGAGCCATTGTTAAGATAAAGTAAGACCCTGACAGGGAGTGAACGTGGGGAATCTCGTCCGGCTTTGAACGAATTATACTTGTAAGCCAGTGATCGAACGCGTGGTATCTTGTCCAGCTTTGAACGAATCACATTTGAAAGCTAGGGACTGAATGAAGATCTTGCCCTTTGAGCGAAATATGTGAGAGTTAAGGAGTTTGAAAGCAGTTGAACGTGAGAAAATATTGAAAGACATACATTGCTGATATGAAAATGTTGGAAAATTAATTGTTACATAAATGAGAGCATGAGCGAGCAAGAGCAACAGTACTCAGTAAGTTAAAGTTGTACTAAATTTCCATTAATCTGATAACTGACGACGAGACGACAATACATTCATACTTGACTGCATACAAACCTATAAACACTTAGTTGACAACGCATACACCACAGAGTCAAACATATACTAATATTTTTCTCTCCCAAGTAAACAGGTTTATCATCTATTATTGTAGAAGTACTAAATTGATCTTCCCGGCTGTAAAAGACCAAGCATCTCTTCTCTGGTGCAGTTACCAAAAGACTTCCAAAGCTCCATCGGCACTTAAGTAGATTTTTCCTTTACATACTTTTGTAGGAGGTCAGGCCTTATCTTAAATTTTTTTTCCACTATTGTATACTGTACATGTACTATATTTGATTGCATAGTATAATTATTTGTGTATAAGACCATTGTAACAAAATTGTAAAATAACCATGGCTACATTGCAAGGATTAACTGAGTCTCGCCTAAAATTAGGTCTAACTGGAGACGAGTTGTCTAAATGGAGTGAGACAAAACATGCAGAACAGGTCCAATTAGAAGAAAAAGCTAAAGAAAGAGAAGAAAAAGCGAAAGAAAGGGAAGAAAGAGCTGCTGAAAGGGAACTTAAAAAGGCTGAGTTAGACGCTAAGAATAAACAGGCGGAGTTAGACGCTGAACTAAGAGAAGCTGAGTTGGATGCTAAGAAAGCAGAAACAGACGCAGAACTATGAAAAGCTGAAATCAGCTCACAAAGTAAAAAAGAAGAACTGGAAATGCAGTTTAAACTTAAGCAACTAGAAATCAAAACTTCCACCGACAGAGAATCTTCGGTTAATGTGTCAAACTTGCTTGTTCTTGTCATATCTTCCTTTGTTAATGTGTCAAACTTGCTTGTTCTTGTCATTTCTTTTTTGGTTAATGTGTCAAACTTGCTTGTTCTTGTGTTTTCTTCGCTAATGCCAATCTCGAAGACCTCTGTACGCTGCTTTCATTTAAGGGGAAAAGGAGGTGGATTTAATAGAATAGGGGGAAACTGGAATATGTCGTGACAACAGGAAGGATGGAGGGGAAGAGAAACAGGGTGATACCATATGAGAGAATGCTGGACAGTTTGACATCATAGCATAGAGGAACGTCGGTATCAGATAGGATTGGCAGCAGAAAGGACACGGTATGGACTATAAGAAGAAGATGACGATGGTGGTGGTGGTGGTGGTGGTGGTGATGATGATGATGATGATGATGATGATGATGATGATGAGTAACAAAGTATTACCTCTGGAATAGGTAGTCCTAAGACGTAAGAGGCATGCACTGGTTTGTTGAATCTGTAGGAACAAGGCCCCTCCATGGTTGGCTAGTAGATCTAGCAGCTGTGAAATAGAACAAAACAACAGATCGACTCACACAGATTGAAACATTAATCATCATCATCATCATCATCATCATCATCATCATCATCATCATCATCATCATCATCATCATCATCATCATCATCATCATCATCATCATCATCATCATCATCTCATCTTGTTCCTCTTGTACCTTGAGATGTCGAAGTGTTATTCCCTCTGTCCATCGTTTACATTATTAGCCTCTTCTTCTGGTTCCGTACGATCTGTACATCATTGCTTGTTGTGGTATATTGTTAGTTGGTGATCTAGTTATATTGCCAAACTTGCTGTTTTCTGATGAAATCTAGTTCAGCTATAACTCCCACTTTAGACCTAATTTCATCATTTCTGATTTTCTCTCTTCTTGATACATTGAGTATTCTTCTCATGAATCTCATTTCTGTTGCTGTTTCCAAATGTAAACATCAGAAATATGAAAATAGCAACTGAAAGCTTTTCTAAAAGGCCTTTAATAGCCTCGGTAGCACAGTATTTAATGCGCTTGCCCACAGAGACGATGGTAAGGGTTCAATACTCAGCACAGACAGGATAAGTTTTGTCCTGAAATGCAGCCGTTTATAGCTGAGTGGTGAGCTAAAGTACTTGTCGAGGCAGTGGGGACAAAATAGCAACTCTCATACACCTATTGATTTAGTTATCGATCAGTCGCACTGTGATCTGTACAACACTGAGATATCGATCGCTGGGGGATTGTGGAGTCGCTGAAACAACATATCAAATATACTTACGGATATTGATAAGCACTCATAGAAGTAAAGATTGTGTACTGATCGATACCTGTCTGCAGTGAATGCTCTGTCTGTCTGTCTGTCTGTCTGTCTGTCTGTCTGTCTGTCTGTCTGTCTGTCTGGCCACCCAGCGGCCCTTCCTTCCTTCCTTCCTTCCTTCCTTCCTTCCTTCCTTCCTTCCTTCCTTCCTTCCTTTCATTCTCTTCCATTTATTCATATTGCCTTTGCTTCCTGTATTGTTTCATAAAATTGCCATTTTATATAGCCAAGTTTGTCATTGGACTTGTTCATGGTACACGGCCACATCAAATTGCCTTGTTTTACATTGAACTTGTTTACGGTACAACATTACTTCAAATTGCCTAGTTTATCATTGGATTTGTTCACGGTACAACGCTACTTCAAATTACCTAGTTTATCATTGGACTTGTTCACGGTACAACGCTACTTCAAATTGCCTAGTTTGTCTTTGGACTTGTTCATGGTACAACGCTACTTCAAATTGCCTAGTTTATCATTGGACTTGTTCACGGTACAACGCCACTTCAAATTGCCTAGTTTATCATTGGACTTGTTCACGGTACAACGCTACTTCAAATTGCCTAGTTTATCATTGGATTTGTTCACGGTACAACGCCACTTCAAATTACCTAGTTTGTCATTGGACTTGTTCACGGTACAACGCCACTTCAAATTGCCTAGTTTGTCATTGGACTTGTTCACGGTACAACGCCACTTCAATTGCCTAGTTTGTCATTGGACTTGTTCACGGTACACAGCCACTTCAAATTGCCCAGTTTGTCATTGGACTTGTTCACGGTACAACGCCACTTCAAATTGCCTAGTTTGTCATTGGACTTGTTCACGGTACAACGCCACTTCAAATTACCTAGTTTGTCATTGGACTTGTTCACGGTACAACGCCACTTCAAATTGCCTAGTTTGTCATTGGGCTTGTTCACGGTACAACGCCACTTCAAATTGCCTAGTTTGTCATTGGACTTGTTCACGGTACACAGCCACTTCAAATTGCCTAGTTTGTCATTGGACTTGTTCACGGTACAACGCCACTTCAAATTGCCTAGTTTATCATTGGACTTATTCACGGTACAACGCTGCCTCATATTGCTATTGGACTTGTTCAGGGTTGGTTGGATTTTACCGTTAGAGTTTTGTACGGGATGGGGCAGCCAGCCTCAGGACGAGCATGGTGTTCCTATTCTTTGCTTCTCAGAACAGTCATAACATCTGATGGGAGATGCCTTGAAGAGATTAGAACAAGAATTGCCATTGCGAAGGTAGCCGTTTGCAAGATGAAAAACATACTGACCAATAAAATGATATTAATTGAAACGAGAAAAAGAGTGTTGAAGTGCTACATAGAACCTGTACTTGTGTGTGGATGTGAAGCGTGGGCAATAAGCAGTCAAGCTGAAAAAACATATGATGGCTGTGGAAATGTGGTTTCTGAGGAAAATGCAAAGAATACCATGGACAGACAGAAAAACCAATGAACAAGTCCTTTAAGAAACAAATGAAGATCGTAAACTGATTAGAGACATTACACGCAGACAGTCAAAATGTTTGGGCATGGTATGAGAAGAAATGACTTGGAGAACTTAGTGACAACTGGCAAGATTGAAGGGAAGAGACCAAGGGGAAGACCGAGAAGTAAATACCTGGATGGCTTGGCCACGTGGCATGGTCGAGATAGGAACACGGAGCTGATCCACGACTCTGGTGATCGAGTTAGATGGCAAAACATGACTGCCCACGCTTATCGGCATGGTACATGATGGATGGATTCTTTGCTTCCCTTATGGGCCAGGTTTACACGCTAATAGGATTGTTAACTGTAACGTATACAATCTTAACCACGCCAACACAGGCTGCAGTTCTTTTCTGAGGGTGGAAGGTTTCTTATATAAGTCAATATCATAGAAGGAGGAGGATGAGAAGGAGGATGAGAAGGAGGATGATGGGGAGTAGGAGGAGGGGAAGGATGAGGAGAAGGATGAGGTGTAGCTGGGAAAGGGTGAGGTGGAGGAGACAAAGAAGAAAACAAGGAGGAAGTGAAGAAGAAGAAGAAGAAGAAGAAGAAGAAGAAGAAGAAGAAGAAGAAGAAGAAGAAGAAGAAGACAAGGAGGAGGAGGGGGAACAGGAGAAGAATATGAATACAAAGAAGAAGAAGAAGAAGAAGAAGAAGAAGAAGAAGAAGAAGAAGAAGAAGAAGAAGAAGAAGACGAAGAAGAAGAAGAAGAAGAAATAGGGGAAAAGAGGGGGAGGAGGAGGAGGAGGAAGGTTGAGATGGAAGAAGGAGAAAAAGAAGGCGAGGAAGACAGACAGAAGACATATCGAGAGACAGGCGTATAGACGAACAAACGTATATACAGACAGAAAAACAGTCACAGTGACTGTCTTACAGACCAATATACAGACAAACAAGGCAACCTCAATGTAAGATATATAATTCTGCCTTGCCATTTAGGGAGAACTGTCAAACCACATCCCTCCCCAACATTCCACAAATGTCACAACCCACAAATGTCACACCACACATACAACACACTGGCAACCCCTGGAACCATTGTGTGGAATGTTGACGTGTGTCCAGACCGTGTGTAGATCGATACTCCGCTCTCTCACTTTCTGGGCGCGCTGTCTCCCTGCCCAGTCTCATTAACCTGCCTTCAATCACACCATACATTGATCCCGCACTGTTGTCATCACTTCACATAACGCACCCAAATAGTTGTGTGTGCGTGTGTGTGCGTGCGCGTGTGTGCGCTCGATGTGCAAGCGCGTTGTGTGGGTTTTGTGTGTACTCGGATTCGTGTGTATTTTTGTCTGCTCGGATTTGTATGTATATATCTGCAACAACGTTGAAGCAGTCGAAAGGATAAAAACTTAAACTTCCGGTGCGCTGATTGCCACGTAGGCTATTCACTCACTACACCGGCATTAAAAAAAAAAGATTGTTGCATATCCTTGACAGGACGTAGGAGTCACCTCCAAAATTTTCTGTGTGTGATTCCTGGGCAAATTTTACGTTCAGTAGTTTGCCATTGCTTTCTGAACGCCCGGCACTCATATCGTTGTATGGAATCCAACGTAAGGTGGTCTGCTTCCAAATCGACCGCAACTGTTTCAAACGCGGTACGCGGGATGACGAATTGCATTTGTAACCCTATCACCGCAGAGCTGATGTTAAGTTTGTTATCAGGTGCCATGCCGGCTGGCGTAGGCGTTCATAACTCTCCACAAATCTCGGTCTTTGGTTTTCTGGATGAACTCCGCTGTTGATATTCCTCCATGAACCGTCTCAATCCATCCATAATCATTTCTCTTGGTCTGCCTCTGCCTCTCTTCCCCTCGATATTTCCAGTCGTCACGATGTTCTCCAATGCTTCTCTTCTTATCACATGACCCAAAAAAAGTTCTTTGCTTCTTTCTTATTTTCGAATATAGTGTTCTAGTTTCATTTGCCTTTTTCAGGCAGTCGATTGTTAGTTTCTTTGGCAGTCCAAGGAATTCGCAACATTCGTCTCAGGAACCACATCTCTGTTGCTTCCAATCTCTTCCTAATTTGTTCAGTTACACTCCAAGATTCACGGCCATACAGCAAAACAGGTTCTTTATAGATCTTTAGCACTTTCTTTCTTACATTCAATGATAGTGAATTATTGCATAAGATATTCTTCATGTTTTGAAATGCAGCCTTTGCTTGCCCTATTCTGCTCTTACTCTCTGTTGTGCATCTACCATCTGATGTTATAAGTTGGCATTAATTAAGCTGGACTTAAACGTTAACATCTCGTTCATAAAGTAATGGCAAACTACCGAACGTACAGTTGATTAGAAAATCAACCTGGGGTTGGTCGCGACGTCCTGCAATGGTCATGCACAATTTTGTGTTTATACAAGATGTTGGTAAAGTTTCATTACACAGTGTATGTAAAACAAATTAGAAAAATGAAGTACATGACGTCATAAAAATGTGCTAAAAAATTCATTAAATTAGTTACAATAGTCACTGCTATGGTCTAACGCTACTTTTGGGAAGCTGGAAAGTACCAATGAAGTATTCATTATAACAGGTGTTGGAAATGTCCACCACGGGCTTCAAGACATGACTGTACATGTCTATTTTTATTGTCAAATACCTTCTGCAACGTGTCTGTTGTCATTTCTTGAATGGTAATTCTGATTGCTTCTTTCGGTTCCTCAGTTGTGTGTACATTATTTTTGTAAACATTTTCTTTCAAGAAACCCCATAGAATAATTCCAGTAGACGACAGCAATTCGATGCACATTGCTTTACAATGGAATGTGGAGCACAATTTTTGATGACATCATGTACTTCATTTTTCAGATTTGTTCTACATACAAAGTGTAGTGAAACTTTACAAACACCCGGTATATCTGTACATGTGTCAGTTTGTGTTTATATAGGAAATAAAAACAGTTAGGTGTGTACAACTCCTGCGGAAAAGTGAGATATACTAAACATGGACATAATGTACATACTAAAACAGAACAGCAAAGACGGACGATGAATAGTTAGTTAGTTAGTTAGTTAGTTGGTTGGTTAGTTGGTTGGTTGATTGGTTGGTTGGCTGGTTGGTTGGTTGATTAGTTAGTTAGTTAGTTAGTTAGTTAGATAGTTAGTTAGTTAGTTAGTTAGATAGTTAGATAGTTAGTTAGTTAGTTAGTTAGTTAGATAGTTAGTTAGTTAGTTAGTTAGTTGGTTAGTTAGCTAGATAGCTTGCCAGCCAGCCAACCAGCCAGCCAGCCAGCCAGCCAGTCAGTCAGTCAGTCAGTCAGTTAGTCAGTCAGTCAGTTAGTTAGTTAGTTAGTTAGTTAGTTAGGTAGTTAGTTAGTTTGTTGGTCTACAGATCATCCTTATTGCACATCGAACCTCCTCAGCAAATCCTGCAGCTTGTAGCGGCTAACGACACCATTTCTGTGTTGGTTTATCAATCTTCTTTGGCTTCCTGCGTAGTGTTCTTGTTTGGCCACCACTCTTTTAATTTGCTGTTCTCGCAGTCTGGCCATGGTTCACAGTCATCACTTGGTTCTCACACAAGTCTTACTTCTGGTAGAGCATTCAGAATGTCATCCTGGTCCATGGCGCGTCCGCCCTCCACAGTAGCGTTACCTGCGAGCTTGTCAGCCGCTCATTCCCTTGTACTCCCGCATGCCCTGGCACGAAAATGAAACTAATCTTTGCCAGCCGAGACCGCTCCAGAGACAGCAACCATTCTCTTCGGATCCACCCCATCTCTATCCTCTTGAGCATGCTCATTGAGTCGCTAAGTAAACATGCCCTAGTGAATGTCTGTGTCTCGGGCCATGTTATTGCTTTACTTACTGCCATGACTTCCATAGTCAGGCTACTTGTGGTCTCAGCAAAAGCACCAAAGTCCTCCTTCACAATTCTCCCTCCGGCATGAGCCGTAAAGGCCCACGAGCTTCTCACATGTCGGACGACCGACCCATCTGTGTAAATGACAGCATAATCGTCTAGCGAATTCTCGAAAATCAACGCTTGTACTTCCGCCTCCACGGCAGCCGGATTTCCTTGTCTGCATTTTCTGTCTAGTTGGATGCAAACTGAAAAGGTCGTACAGAAATCTATTGGCACTTGTAACCACTCCTCGCCAGGTTCTAAGTCCTCAAGTGAATACACCTGTTGAAGAATGTCTTCAGCTTGACCCATCCACGACCGTCCTCTTTTTAACCTGCTGCCCTTCACCTTCATACTTTCACTATGCAGTGGATGTTGTGTGTTTGCGTTAACTCTGAGGTAGGCGCGTGCTCTGCAAATTTGTATATATATTTGTGTGTGTGTGTGTGTGTGTGTGTGTGTGTGTGTGTGCGCGCACGCACTTTGAACAATACTCCATATAATGAACACAGCTGAATAAAGTGACATCGAGAATTGCTTAACAGTAACGCGCCAATTTATGAAGTATCATCATCATCATCATCATCATCATCATCATCATCATCATCATCATCATCATCATCATCCTCATCATCAAGTGCCCTGCCAGCTGGCGTAGGCGTTCATGGCTCTCCACAGATCACGGTCTTTGATTTTCTTAATTCCCCCCCCCCCCCCCCTTCCCCTCCAGGGGGGAATTTTAGGGTTTCCAGTGGGGGAATTAAGATTATTTCAATATCGCATTAATACAAGAACCAGTTACTTGATATTGTTTTTCCCTCTAAATTTTACGGTTCTGTACTTCTCGTCCTAATGAAATTCGTTTTATAACGTGATGTAGACCCGCAAATCACGTTTTATGTAGATGTCTAGACTTGTTATTGTATGCATTATAAAATTTAGCATCCATTTTTATGTATACTGTGTAAGGGTGGTGGGGGAAGGGGATTTATAGGGAAGAAATTCGAAAGGGGGGGGGGGGGAGGGAGATGACGTTCTTAACATATGGTAAAGGGAGGCATGGGCCAAAATAGGTTGAGAACTACTGTTCTAGATTCATTAGCCTGTTTCAGGCAGTCGTAGTTAGTTACTATGGCAGCCCAAGGAATTCGCAACATTCGTCTCAGGAAATACACTTCTATTGCTTCTAATTTCTTCTTACTTTGTTCATTTACATTCCAAGATTCACTGCCATACAGCAAAACTGGTTCTACATAGCATTTCAGCACTCTCTTTCTAACATTCAGTGAGAGTGACTTATTGCATAAGATACTCTTCATTTTCTGAAATGCGGCTTTTGCTTGCCCTATTCTGCTCTTAATCTCTGTTGTACATCTTCCATCTGATGTTATAAATGCCCCTAGGTATCTAAACTTATCCACTTGGTTAAGAATGTCTTCTTCTATTTCTATGTCACATTTTGGTGTCACCATTTTCTTTGATATCGCCATTGTTACTGTTTTCTTGATATTCAAGGAGAGTCCTTTCCCTGCACTCTCTGTTACTACACTGTCTAACAATTGTTGTAGCTCTGTTGATTTATCCGCCACCAACACTGTGTCATCTGCATAGCGTATATTATTTATATTATACTCTCCAACTAGTATTCCTGGCATCTCTTTGATCTCTTTCATTATTACTTCACTATATAGGGAGAAGATATCTGGTGACAAGACACACCCCTTTATCTGTTCGTAACTACCCTCTTTATTTCCCATTTTAATTGCTGCTACTTGGTTCCAATAAATATTCTTTATTATTCTTAAATCTTTCCCATCAATACTGATTTCTTCCAACATTTTAATCAGTTCATCATGTTTTACTTTATCAAATGCCTTAGTATAATCTATGAAGCACAAATATATGTCTCTCTGTTTGTCTATTAACCTTTCTATTAGTGTCCGTAATGTATAAATTGCCCTCTCCCCCACAAATCCATACTGTTCTTCTCTTATTTCCATTTTTATTTTCTTTCTGGTTCTTCTCATTATGATTCCATGATTCTGAGTAGAAGCTTAGTGATACGGTTTATGAGGTTAATTGTACGAAAATCTTCACAATCAATTGCTCCTGGTCTTTTTGGTACAGCTATAAATACAGATTTCAGCATATCACTGGGTAAATATCCACTGCTGTAAATATCATTCAACATTTTGGTTAATATATCTACTCCAAATTCTCCCAATACTTCTAATTCTTCTATTGTGATTTCATCTGGCCCAGCTGTTTTTCCTTTCTTCATATGTTTCATAGCGTCAGCGACTCCTTCTTCTTTTAGAATAGGTTGGCCTTCTAAGTTACTTTCTTCTGTTAATTCTTCCCTTTCTCCATCATATAGTTCTCTTATATACTCATTCCACCTCTTCATTATAGCACCTTCCTCCAATAATATATTTCCTGTTTTTGATTTCAAAACACTGAATTTATTCTTATTTATCTTCCCGTGAGCTCACTGATTTGTCTGTGCATATGTTTTTTTTTTTTTGGGTGGGGGGGGGGGGGGTGGGTGGGGGGGGGGGGAGTATCTTTAATGGCATTTAATTCATTTTTTTTTTTTGCACTGCTCGTTTAACCAACTTTCTTTTGCCTTCCCACATTTATCTCTTATTTCTTTATTTATCTTAGCGTATTCTTATTTGTCATTTTTACTATGTTTTCTTTTGTCCATCAGCATTAAGGCCGGTCTCCCAGACCGAGGATCTAGCAGTTTTTTCCGTAACCACGAATACTCGTGAGCGCACGAGAATTGGAAGCGGTTCGAGTCGCGCCAGTGACTTATGAAAGTATGGAGCCGGTCGCTCAGAAAGTCGTGGCGTGCTGATGAACGCAATCTAGCCTAGGAATCAACATATAGCTGATAGATGCTGATGTTGACCGCAATATCCTGAAACAGGATGGAAACGCGGGGGGAAAAAATCAGCATTAAGATTTCTTCATTCATCCATTGTTTTCTTAGCTATTTGGATTCTCTCCGGTAATATTTCTGTGATAGTTTGATTAATGGAGTCCCTTAAAATTTCCCATTGTTCATTTATACTCTGTATTTTAGCTATTGCATTGTACCTATTTTTCACAGTCACTCTGTATAGTTCTTGAATTTCTTTATCTACTTTCAGAACCTCTTTATTAAGTCTCATGTTCCTAACCGTTTTTCCCCTCTCTTTAATCTTACTTTTATTTGTCCACATAGTGGTACATGATCACTATTACAGTCAGCACCAGGCATTTTCTTTACACTAATTAAAGCACTTCTAAATATTTTATTAATTAGTATGTAGTCAATTTGGTTGCGTATTTTCTTATCAAGGCTTTTCCATGTGTATAATCGTCTTTTATGGTGTTTAAACTATGTGTTTCAAATTATAACACTGATATTTGCCCATTCTATTAGCTTTTCCCCTCTTTCATTTCATGTACCTAAACCATTATTCCCCACTACATCCTCCATTTTCCCCTTTCCTACTTTTGCATTAAAATCTCCGTGTATTATGTTTATTTCCTGTGATCCAATATGAGCCATCATCTTTTCTATTTCGTCGTAAAAGTGTTGTATTTCTTCATCACTACTGCTTGTTGTTGGTGCATATACTTGTATAATATTTATATCTATTGGTTTGCCTTTGATTTTGACCATAATAACTCTATCTGAAATACACCAGTATCCATTAATTGACTTGGCTGTTTTTTCGTCTAATATTATTCCTACACCTTTTTCATGTGTATCCCCTCCAGAATAAATTATTGTGTGATTGTCAGCTATAATTTTGCCCGATCCCTTCCATCTCATCTCACTAACACCTAGTATATTCATTTTCATGCTATCCATCTCTCTTAGAACATTGGTCAACTTTCCTAGCTCATTTAACGTCCTAACATTCCATGTTCCTACTCTAAATTTATTTATTTATGATTTTGCCATCAGTAGCTGGATGACGGTCTGGTGTCACCTGTGGCTCATGACTGTCCCTACCGGACGAGTATGTCCTAAGACAGTCATTAACTTCGTTGACTAACTCTGATATATGTTTTGCCATGAAGTCTTTGGAAGATAATGTAGTGGTTTCCCTTTGCCTTCCACGTCCACTTGGTGGTCTTTTACCTCGGCCTTTGACAGCTATTTCCGACTGTAAAGACAAGGGAGTGCCCTGCTTATGAAGTATAGTTTACGCATAAATGTATTTAAATATAAAGTTACAGACGGGTTCTAAGAATATCTTGGGTACAGAAAAGAGCAAATGCAACTATCTATACGACAAGCGCTGAAAATTGAGGAAGGTTGGCCACTAAAGATGATAAAACAAAGACAATTGAAATATTTTGGTCACTTGAAACGTCATGAAAGTTTGGAGAGAACAATAATGGAGGGGCACATGCCCGGGAAGAGAGGAAGAGGAGGCAACAGAGAAGATGGGTGCAGGATGTGGCAGATGATCTCCAGATGGGTGTATCGGACGCGGGACATCTTGCTTATGACCGAGAAGTTTTCCGGAAGGTTGCTATGAGAGCGATGTTCTGCAAAGGACATGCTACTGAATGAATGAATGAATGAATGAATGAATGAATGAATTGTTTATGCCACATAGTTTGTCAATAAATGTGACAATTATACTGTTTATGAGATTAAACAAATCAATTAAGTGGGGTAATTGCAGTAAGTATATCTTTGTCAATAAATGTCAAAATTAAACTGTTTATGAGGTTAAAAATATAAATGAAATGGGGTGACGGCAGTAATTATGTGAAAATGTAAACAATTTTAAACCAGGAAGTGTAAGTTAACTTTACAAAATGCAATGACAAAAACAGGACATTTCGGCGACCGGTCTACATCAGCAAACACCAAAAATAAAGAATAGAAACAAACAAACAGCACAAATATCACTACAGTAACTATATGCATTATATTATGAACAGGCTGATATGCTGGCAGGGAATGCACCTCTTGGTGGTAGATTGCCTATGGACAAGGAGGAGGTGGTCGTGCGCCTCTGGGACCAGGTGGAGGAAGCGGGGGAACAGATTGAGAACCCGTTTGTGGAAAGAATGAGATTGCGGGGAATCGATAGGGGTTCTGGAAGAATCTCAAAACTGAGATGGAAGACCAGGAGAAATTTAAATCAGATAGCGGTGAGAACGATTAGTAGTATGTGTCTTCGCTGGCTGTTGAACGAGGGGACGGAGCACATATGGGAATGTCCTGAGTGAAGTGATATCGGTTCTTAACTCAACTCAGCTCATTATGCAGTCGTGGGACATAAAAAAAGAAAACATCGCAGAATGAAATTAAATATTTGATACTTAACTGATTAAATATCACGGGGCGATTAATCATCTTAACGACTTCCGGTATAGGCCACAGGCTTATATATCGGGGAGACAGGGAACGAGAGACAGAGAACGAGACAGAGAGAGAGAGAGGGAGAGAGAGAGAAGAAAGAGAGAGAGAGGGGGAGAGAGAGGGGGAGAGAGAGGGAGAGAGAAGAAAGAGAGAGAGGGAGAGAGAGATGGAGAGAGAGGGAGAGAGAGAGGGGAGAGAGAGAGAGGGGGAGAGAGAGAGCGAGGAGGGAGAGGGAGAGAGAGAGGGGAGACAGAGAGACAGAGAACGAGAGAAAGAGAGAGAGAGGGGGAGAGAGAGGGAGAGAGAGAGGGAGAGAGACAGAGAACGAGAGAGAGAGATGGAGAGAGAGAGGAAGAGAGAGGGGGGAGAACGAGAGAGAGAGAGTGAGAGAGAGGGAGGGAGAGAGAGGGAGAACGAGAGAGATACAGAGAACGAGAGAGAGAGGGGAGAGAGAGACAGAAAACGAGAGAGAGAGTGGGAGAACGAGAGAGAGACAGAGAACGAGAGAGAGACAGAGAACGAGAGAGAGAGACAGAGAACGAGAGAGAGAGGGAGAGACAGAGAACGAGAGAGAGACAGAGAACGAGAGATATAGAGGGAGAGAGAGAAAGGGAGAGAGAGGGGGGAGAACGAGAGAGAGACAGAGAACGAGAGAGAGACAGAGAGAGAGAACGAGAGAGACAGAGAGACAGAGAACGAGAGAGAGAGAGACAGAGAACGAGAGAGAGGGAGAGAGAGGGAGGGAGAGATGGGGAGAACGAGAGAGAGAGGGAGAGAGAGAGAGAGAACGAGAGAGAGAGGGAGAGAGAGGGAGATAGAGAGGGAGAGAGAGACAGGGAGAGAGAGAGTGGGAGAGAGAGGGGGAGAACAAGAGAGAGAGAGGGGGAGAACGAGAGAGAGAGGGAGATAGAGAGGGAGAGAGAGGGGGAGAGAGGGAGAGAGAGAGAAGAAAGAGAGAGAGAGAGGGAGGGAGAGAGAGGGAGAGAGAGACAGAGAACGAGAGAGAGAGAGGGAGAGAGAGAGAGAGAGGGAGAACGAGAGAGAGACAGAGAACAAGAGAGAGAGGGGGGAGAGAGAGACAGAGAATGAGAGAGAGAGAGAGAGTGGGAGAACGAGAGATAGAGACAGAGACCGAGACAGAGACAGAGAACGAGAGAGAGAAACAGAAAACGAAAGAGAGAGAGAGACAGAGAACGAGAGAGAGACAGAGAACGAGAGAGACAGAGAACGAGAGAGAGAGACAGAGAACGAGAGAAAGAGACAGAGAACGAGAGAGAGACAGAGAACGAGAGAGAGACAGGGAACGAGAGAGAGGGATAGAGAGAGAGTGAGAGAGGGGGAGAACGAGAGAGAGAGAGGGAGGGAGAACGAGAGAGAGACAGAGAACGAGAGAGAGAACGAGAGAGATAAAGAGAGGGAGAGACAGAGAGAGGGGGAGAACGAGAGAGAGAGAGGGAGAGAGACAGAGAACGAGAGAGAGAGAGAAGGGGGAGAACGAGAGAGAGAGGGACGGAGAGAGAGAGGGAGAACGAGAGAGAGACAGAGAACGAGAGAGAGAGGGAGAGAGAGACAGTGAACGAGAGAGAGAGAGGGAGAGAGAGAAAGGGGGAGAACGAGAGAGAGAGACAGAGAACGAGAGAGAGAGGGAGAGAGAGACAGAGAACGAGAGAGAGACAGAGAGAGACAGATAGAGAAAGAGAGAGACAGAGAACGAGAGAGAGAGAACGAGAGAGAGAGAGGGGGGAGAACGAGAGAGAGAGGGAGAGAGAGGGAGAGAGAGACAGAGAACGAGAGAGAGAGGGAGAGAGAGACAGAGAACGAGAGAGAGACAGAGAGAGACAGATAGAGAAAGAGAGAGACAGAACGAGAGAGAGAACGAGAGAGAGAGACAGAAAACGAGAGAGAGAGAGAGAGAAGAGCGTGAGATAGAGAAGAGCGAGAGAGCGAAAGAGATAAGAAAGAGCCACAGAGAGAGCAGGAGAGATACGAGTGAGCGAGAGAGTGCGAGAGAGAGAGAGAGAGAAGAAAGAGAAACAACAGACAACATAAACTTTGTTAAATCCGCCCAGTACTATGTGAAACCAACAAATCCCTTAAGACCACATTTCAGTAAATTCGCCACAAATGGCCACTGAATGTTCTCTTAGAGGTAACGATTAATTGGACAGAAACCACATGTGCCTGGAGGCTCATGATGCTATTCTATCGGAGTGCTCCAAGCCAAAAACTAGACCTAACAAATTGCTGAAATATTAGAAAATGCCAGGAGAAGAACTTCAAGAATTAATCAAAATATTAAATTTGGCACTTCAAGTAAAAATTTCCCGTATATCAAGTCAGGGGCTCCCAAAGTTCGTATGCCAAGCCTCCAAACAGGCAACGGATTACAAGGGGTGGTTGGTATGACGTTGGTATATTTAAAATAAATATAACACAACACCAGAATTATTCGTATTTGTTTTTGGTATTTGCTGCTGTTGTTGGGCTTCTTCTTCCGCCTCTTCCTCAATTTCCCCCTCCTTATCTAGAGAGGGGGAAAGGGGGAGAGAAAAAGAGAGGGGGAGAGATAGTAGAAATAGAAAGAGATGGAAGAGAGATAGAGAAAAGGGAAAGGGAGAGGTAAGTGAGAGAAAAAGAGAAAGAGAGAGAAGGGGAAGAAAGAGAGGTGTGGAATGAACGAACGAACGAACTATATTTTCAAAGGGTTAAGAATTGGGCACGCAAGGCAGTCTGACATTCTGCTCTTCTTCTATCTTTCCTCTCATATGTTATTTCATTCAACATCACTGTCACGAGCTCGCCATGAGTTAACCAGATAATAATACCGACGTTTGCTTGGCGTATATTTTCTAGGCCACAACAGTCGTACTAACAGAGTAAACACAGCTGCACAGGTTACATCGTGTCAGCCCATAAACACATTTGGTGGTGAGTGAGAAGGAAGGGATACAATGCGTTGGCAGTTTATAAACATTTAGAATCACATAGCCTTGCCCGGCTCAGTACATGGAACAGCCCTGTCTGTCAGTTATAGTTCCGGACATCAGGCGAAATGGCTGCTGGGATTGTCACCACTGAACAGAAGCTTGACAATTTGTCAACAGTCAGAGACAAACCGGAATTGGCAGCGAGAGACAGGAAACAGTACATCTGTCAAGTCTTGTTTCCGGAACATCGAGAAGATTGACAGCGTGTTGGGAAAAACTCTTTGTTGGAACTGTACAGTAACTCTGTAGATTGTTTTGGATGTCACAACCAGTGATGACAAATCTAACATTAATGGAGCCAGGGAGGATGGATCCCTGACAGGAGATGATCTGCCACTGTGCCACCTGTGTGGGGGCATAAAGGAGAACGTCACGTGGCCAACTTTGGTAGTTTGCCATATAAACCCGAGTTGGGATCAACTAGGGGGGAGTTGACCAAGAACCGTGGATTATGATGGACGTGTTTGTGGGAGAGCTCTACAGTGTTAGATTAATTTAAGATTAACTAGCATGTGCCGTTGTGGCAAAGTGTAGTAGCCATCCCGGGAATGAGGCGGTTTTTACATAAGGTAGTCAATATAGTCTATTAGTTCTAATTAATATAGACTGTGGCCTTGTTAAACTATAGTGTGATGATTAGCACTGTTAGTGGAAACTAGTTAGAGTAAGAATAGTGATATTAACTCTGCTAGTTAAGAATAGATTAGTGAAGTGTTGATAAGCTTTACTAGTTGAAAATTGAGTAATGAGGGATAATTGGGATCTTCCCGTAGGTGTCCCTGGTGGGCGGGGTTCCGCATTCTGTTTGCTGATTTTTTTCTTTGTCATAGCCTGATTCGGCTCTAGGTGGGTAGCTAATCTGCTCTATGACTAATTCTAGTTAGCTAAAGATCATTAAGCAAGGTGATAGGCTTACACTCAGCCGAAAGGATCAGTGACTAGTACTATCACCAGATGTGTTGTTTCTATCCTAGGTTCCCTACCAGATCCAAGGAAACTCAACAAGTTTTTGGGAAAGAATTACATCCCATTAGGAAGAACACCAGTTCAAGAGTCACTAGAGTTGCATACAGAAAGTAACTTACGCTAGAAGGAAATTGATTCATCAAAGAGAGTGATGCATACTGATGCACCACACAGCATTAGACAGTAGTAACGAACCGAGAACCGGTTAAGAGTACTAGTGTTAGTACAGCAACAATTAACATTAGAAATTAGCACTTATGGACTGAATGGTTCGATGTGCAACGAGGATGATCTGTCGACTAACTAACTAACGAACTAACTGCGTACACACTACAAAAGACTTGTGCAGTTTGTTTAGGAACATTAGGAACGGACATTGTGTAGAGTGCAACCGGTCCCTGATTAACTCTTAATACCACCGGTGTCTATTTCGGATGTTCATGAAATTGGATTACCAGAGGTCTACAGAGGCAAAGCATTATCCGGCAAGATGGTTCCGGCAACGGGTGAGACGTACTTGTTCTGACGTAACGTGCTGTGGTCTATCTTTGCTGTGATCAGCTGACTGAGTTGATGTCTGAGAGACAGAGTCTACACACTTTATAGAACACGTCACACATTTTCTTCGCATACACGTCTCATACACGTTACACTTTTATTTTAATAAATTAATCTTTATTAATTTCTAGAAGCAAGAGTTGTTGAGTATGTTGCGTTGGGGAAGTATGAGAAGGGGGCATAGTACGACAGTGTGAGAGTGATAGGAAAAGGTGTCCATAGGCTGATGGAGTGTGTTGGACGGAAGCGGGTGGATTCTCCAGAATATTGAGGGGGAAAAATAATATTATAATGTGGGTGTCGGATCTCCTCACTCCAGGGACGACACTTTAAAGGAGGACACGACAATCACTTATGAAGCTAATATTAGACAACAGTAGAACAATAAGCATTAAAACGCATTAAAAATAATTAATAATACATGACTCACTGAAGCAACGTTTAACATTGCCACTATGAATACCCAATGAAGGTGTAACGTACCATACATATGGGAATGTGTATTAGCTGGTTGTCGGTTAAGACAATTTTCCATTATCATTGTTTTTGTTTTTAGGGGGTGTACTGAGATAGTATTCAAACAAGTTGCGACTGTATGTATAATGATTGGTGGTGGCTTTGATTTCTTGTGGAAGATTGTTCCACATCTGAGCGGCAGAGTATGCTAATCTTGTTTTATATAAGTCTATCCTAGATTTAGGGACAAGAAGTATGTTTAGTCGTTCAATGAACAATGGTCAAAGGTAGCTTGGAGCATTTTGAAATAGGATTTTGTGAATTAGTTTAGTAGGCGTTTCTGGAATGGCAGTGACTGAAGACATTCATATAGGTTAGAATTGTCAAGCTTTTCACCGTTAATTAAACACACTGCCCGTTTCTGGAGTGAATAAAGGCGTTTTGTTATTGATTTAGAGCATCCATCCCAGATTATGGAGTAATAATCAATATGTGTTTGTATGTGGGAATTTAGAATATCTTTCTTGTGTTTTCATCAAGGAAATGTTTAATTTTGGCAAGTTGGTATACTTTTTTTTTGTTGGCTATTTGTTTAACGAGAGCATGAACATGGGAATTAAAGGTTAGATTTTGATCAATGACAAGACCCAGTGCCTTGTGCTCGGTTACACTTTCTACAGGCGTGCTACAAATGTGCAGCTGAAGAGTTCTCTGTGAGTTTAGAAGAGGAAGAGAGAAAGAGATGGGAATGAGAAAGAGGGGGAAGAAAGAGGGGGAGAAGAGTGTGAGAGAAGGGTGAAAGAGAGAGGGAGAGGGAGGGATGAGAGATTGGGACAGGGGGGAGAAGGAGGGGGAAAAGAGGGAGGTGGGAAGAGAGAAAGAGAGAAGAGTTATAGAGACAGGAAAAGAAAGAGGGAGATGGGGGAAGAGACAAAGGGGAAATAGATAGGGAGAAGAGAGAAGGGGAAGAGAGAGGGGAAAGAAAGAAGGAAAAGGAAAGAGAGAGAAGAAGAGAGAGAGAGAGAGAGAGAGAGAGAGGATGCTGAGAGAAGTGGGGGAATGATAAGAGAAGAGGGGAGAAGGGAAGAGAAAGGAGGAGACAGGGGGAACAGAGAGTGGAGAGTGGGAGAAGAGATAGGAGGAATAAATAGAGGGGAAGAGACAGGGATAAAAGCGAGAGAGGAGAGGGGAGAAATGATGAAAGAGAAAGGGGGAAGATAAAAGGGAAAAGATAAAGGGGAAGGAGAGTGAGATAGGGGGTAAGAGAGGGGGTAAGAGAGAGGGGGAAGAGAGAATGGAGGGGAAAGAGAGTGAGAGGGAGAGAGGGGGGAAAGAGAGAGAGAGAGCAGGATAAGAGAGGGGCAAGAGAGGAGGGTGAGGGTCAATAGAGAGGGAGAGAGAGTGGGAAGAGAGAAGAGGAGAGAAGAGGAAGAGAGGGGAGGGGAGAAAGAGAACGAACGAACGAACGAACAGACTTTATTTTCAAAGGGTAACAAATTGGGCACGCAGGCCCGTCTTACATTCGGCCCTTCCAATCACTCATCTTTCTTTCATCAACAGTGCATAGGAAAAAACATTGTCAAATGAATTTTGTAAACATAAACAATGCATATTACTATGTTATGAGACACATCCACCACCCACCCACACATCCCCAATTCACTCCAACTCCCCTACCTAACCACACACATAACCCACACACACATACATTCCCCCACCCATCCACCGCATCCTTACACCTACACATCTCCCCACCCACATACACCTTTCACCCACCACACATCCCATCCACCCACACCCCAAGCACACATACATTCCCCAACCCACACATTCCCCCACCCACACACATCCACCCACCTACACACATCTCCCCACCCACTCACATATCCTCTACACTGTCCCATTACCCACCAACAATCACTCAGCCACATATCCTCCTCCACCCACACACCTCCAACCACCCAGTCAAACACACATTCCTCAGTCACACACACCCACGCACACGCACATCTCCCCGCCAACTCACATATCCCGCACCTACCCACACACAAATTCCGCACCCACCCACATAATCTCCCATCTCCCCCAGCCCACTCACAGATCCCGAGCCCACCCCTACAAACATCCCCCACCATCTCCTAATCTACACACACTCACCCACCCAGATATCCTCTACCCACTCACAAATCCTCTACCCACCCATCCCCTAACCAAACATCCCATAACCAAACACCCTTACTCATATACAATCACCCACCCACACATCCTATACCCAACCACACATCCTCCACCCACCCATCCCCCAGCCACACATCCCCTAAACCACACACCCCTACCCATAACACACACATCCCCACCCACACACAATCTCCCTACCCATACACACATCCCTCACACACATGCCCACCCACCAACATATCCCCCATTCACAAACACACACCTCCCATCCACGCACACACACAACCCACACACACATCCCCAAACCATACACTCATCCCCTCACACATCCCTAGACACACGTACTTATCCCTCAACCACTAACACCCACACATCCTTCACTCACTCATCGGCACATACATCTCCTATCTACCCACCCACACTCAGGGGAGAGGGGAAGATAGAGGGAGAAGAGAAAGGGGGCGGGGAAAGAGAGGGGGAGAAAGAGAGGGGAAGAGAGAAGGAGAAGAGAGAGGGGCGGGGGAAAAGAGAGAGTATGAAAGAGAAAGGGGGAAGATAAAAGGGGAGAAGAGTGAGAGAGGGGGTAAGAGAGAGGGGAAAGAAAGAATGGAGGGGACTTAAAGTGAGGGGAAGAGAGAGGGGGAAGAGAGGGAGAGAGCAGGATGAGAGAGAGGGGGAGAGAGGAGGGAGAGGGGGAATAGAGAGGGAGAGGGAGTGGGAAGAGAGAAAGGGAAGGAAGGGGAAGAGAGAGGGGAGAAAGAGAGTGGAAGAAAGAGAGAGAAAGAGAAAAGGGGAAGGTAAAGGAGGAAGATAACGGGGGAGAAGAGTGAAAGAGAAGTTAGAGGGAAGAGAGAGAGAGAGAGGTGGAGAGAGGGAAAAAGAGAGGAGAAGAGAGAGGGGAAGGGTGAAAGAGAAAGGTGGAAGATA